>NMUG010000502.1:0-21924 GCA_002855965.1 Monotropa hypopitys | reverse complement strand
CACTTCAAGGAAGAAAAAGGGTACTCTAAAATTGCAGATGGACTTGACGTTTTATCACTCTCCATCGGCATAATGGTTGCACTGGAATCTGAGTTCAGGGATAGTGTAATATCCATCGGATCATTTCATGTCGTTAAGAATGGTATTACAGTGGACTGCTCTGCAATCAATGATGGGCCTACACCCGAGACGGCTGCAAATATTGCTCCTTGGATTATGATTGTCGCTTCCACCACTATCGACCGGGATGCTTAATAAAATGTCGAGTTGGGTGACTATAGAGTGTTTAAGGTACTTGCTTTTACATTATACCTCGCATATCATGTATAGTAACATGAGATTTATCCAATTCCAAAAATATATAAAAAAAGAAAAAAGAAAATTCCACATTCTAATCAAATCAAAATGTGGGTCTCAATTCTAATTTGAAGTAGATGGGGTGCACTATGCCCTCACAGTTGCTGACTTGATTTCAAGATTGCTATTGATACCTTATTAGAAGTCGCAAAATTCTTGATGGTTTTCATTTGGAACTACAGGGTGGAGGCATACAGTTTGGAAATCTAACAAACAATCTTATGTATCCCCTGATATATGGCTTGGATGCCAAGTTGAGTGTGAACCATACCAATCCTATATCAAGGAACATCAAACAAACATATATTCATGTTCACAACTATTGAGAGTATAGGTATTTTACAGATTTTTTGTTCTGTTTTCCAGAAATGGTAACCCAAATTCGCTAGACAAGAAAAAATTCAGGGGGAGGATTGTTGTGTGTAAGAATTCTGATAACAGCTACATAGCTAAAGAAAAGCTCCATGGAGTGCAAAGCCTAGGCGGAGTTGGAGTAGTTTTGGTAGACGACGATGCTCGGGCAGTAACTTCTACTTATGAAGCATCATCCATATCCGTAATCAGTAAAATTGATGGCCCTAAAATACTCTCATACATTCATTCAAGTAGGTAAAAAGTTGCCAAAAACAAAAATTGTGTTCATTGCCTCAAGCAATTCACTACTAACCTTTAATCTACTGAGAATTTCCCCAGAAATCCGGTTGCAACAATTCGTTCAATGGAGTCGGTGGTGAAGTATAGGCCAACACCTATAGTGGCCGACTTCTCATCTAGAGGCCTTGCATTCAAAATAAAGCAAATTATTAAGGCATGAAGAGAACAAAAAGCATATTGATCACACTTTTCCGTCTAATTTGACTAGTATATTTTTTATACATCATTCTTGATGTCATTTTCTCCATTTTTTACTTATTGTTCTTTCTCATCCAATGTTCAAAAGTTGAAATACTGGTTTGTATAGAAAATGGATGTTGTAGAAAAATGAGTGGATATGCCATACTGTTGGTTCATACAGGTATGACTTTCTCTTTGATTTCTGTGTTAATGTTTCTATAATTTCTGACTTGATTTTTTACTGTGTTGGTGGTTTCACTGTGTTGCAGTAAAGTGTTGCAAATCAAATCAAGTGTGCTACTATCTTCATAGATTGAAATGCATGGTCATGCTGAGATGATTGATCGATTGATATTGGTTCGTCAACAAATTTGATCATTACATTCCTAAGTTGATGGCTTAAATACTATGATAAGCTATTAGTACTCTGTGCTTCCTTGAGGTGGTTTATGTACTCTACTTCCTTAAGATATCTTTCGATTCTGGTTTGTTGGGTTTTAGTTTGTGTTTTTTTATAAACGGAGACTCACTGACTTGCTATTGTTGCTATACATGTTATCCACTAGGTTTTTATTATTTTTGTTTGTAAGAAAACTCATTCAATAAATTTGATTGAATTTTAGTATGTGTTGCACCGTGCCTTTAGGCTAATGATCACATAATGTGTTATATTTTTATTACAATTTTATATTTCCATTGCAATTTTTTTCTGTTTAGTTAAGTACTTTGGTCAATGCTCACATAATGTGTTGCGCTTTCGATTGTCGCTTGTCCCATCATGAGTGCCGAAGGCAATACTAACAACCGAATTTTCAAAGAGTCAAAGGCACGTGACCATGGGTTAAGTGTCGAAGGCACGAATCAGTGCCCAGTTAAATCTTTTGATTAACTTGGTTAATGCAAACGTACCGAAGGCACACAATTGTCCCGAAGACGTTCATCACCTGACGTTCATCACCCAACGTTCTGTGCCATCGGCACGGGCTATGTGAAGTATTTATAGCACATAGCACAATTAAGTATCGAAGGCATGCAATTGTGTCGAAGGCATGCAAACGTGCCAAAGGCACGCAATTCTCCCGAATACATTCATCACCCGACACAATTGTCCGAAGATGTTCATCGCCTCGTGCCATCGGCACGGGCTATGTACTAGTATTTAAATATATTTGGGGGCTCGCCTTATCACTCGGCCATGCTGCCAAAAAAGCAATAATTTGGTCTTTTTCGTACCAATAATTAAATATGAAAATAAATATGAAAAATAATAAAATATTATTATACTTCTCTATTAATACGACATGCTATTTTTTTCATTCATTCCACGAGATATTTTAGTTGATACATGATTTATTTTTTTATTTTTGTTTGTTTCGTGAAATAGATTAATTTATTAAAATCTTAGCAAATATTAATTTAATAATTTTATATTTAGTAGGGTTGCTAACTCAACAGTAGAGGAATCGGCTTATAAGTGCAACTAATATCTTTTACACATTTGGATAAAGACTGTAGGTTCTGACACAAGGTTAGAATTTTAGTCCTTCCAGAATGGTATCTAACTGATGGCTCAGCCCTCCGGAATTTTATTTATCTTTCTAGAAGTATCTTTTATTTTTTCATAGTTAAACATGTGAAATAGCAAAAACCTTAAGAAATTTATAAATAAAAATTATATTTATTTTAGTTCATTATTCACATCCACTATTGTGACTCTCTATTATGGTATGGGGTGAATGTGTAAAAGAACCAACATATTGATAATTTTTTCCCAAATCAAAACAGCGATTGGGTTGAAAAAACGTGCTTGGATCACATCCATACAAATTTCGTGACAGTAAAGGAATTTCTAAAGCTGAAACCCCCTACCTTCTAGGGAGGAATGGATCCTGTGAGGGCAAATGAATGGATTGTGTCCCTGTAGAAGAACTTTCATTTGCTGAGATATTCTGATCAGCAGAAGCTAGAAATTGGATCATATTTACTGGAGGGAGAAGCAAACCGTCGGTGGAATCTGAAGAATGCCATGGAGCCAAAAATGAGCTGGTAAATATTTCTTTAAATTGTTTGCAAGAAATTTATGTCAAGGGCGATGCAGACTACGAAAAGGATGGAATGCGAACACCTCAAGAAATGCAGAATGATGACGGTAGCTGCTTACGAAACCGAGTTTACCAATCTTGTTGCTTATGCCTTATGCCTTCGACCTCTCTAACTATCGACTTATGCAGATTTTCTGGACAGAGCCTTGTTAGTTGAATACGATGTTGAAGAGACATGACGCTACAAAGAGCAGGAAAGGCAGAATCAAGGACCCAGAAGAGTTGGTCCACAAAAGAAGGCGAACTTTGGAGGAAGGAGAGACGATCAAAGAAGGATGGGAAACCAAGGCAGGGGAAACAAAGTACCCTTAACCTGCTTCGGCTGTGGTCAGGAGGGCCATTTCAAGAAAGATTGTCTGAGGCCAGCAACGGGAGCCAATGTGATACCCGTAGGTGCACCAAGGAACAACCAACAAGACAACTGGCACCAGCGTCAGGGGAGATCCTTTGCTTTAGTTCCCGGAGACCCCCGAAATGATGAAGCAATGGTGGCAGGTAGAATTCTTGTCTGTAGAATTCCTACCTATGCATTATTTAATTTAGGTTCTACTCACTCGTTCATTTCAAAATCCCACTCTCAGAAAATCGATAAGAATCTTGAACCGTTAGGATTTGACTTGCTCATATCTCAACTCATTAGCAAGGGAGTCGTATGCTAATCTATTCTAAGGAAGTGTGACGTTTCCATGAATGAAACTCGTACCACAATCGACCTAATCCCCCAAGCTATGTCCCATTTCGATGCGATTGTTGGAATGGATTGTATATCCCAAATTAAGGCCAAGATCGACTACGCAAGCAAGTGTATAATTTTCGTAGGACTCGGAGAGGAAGAAGCCAAACTCGAAGGAGAAAGAGTCACTTCACCCCCATGTTTTGTGTCTATGGCCCATGCTCGTTGACTTTTGCATAAAGGATGTCAAGGTTACCTTTGCAGCATTTGTCTTCTACACCAAGTATTCATCCGATATCTGATATCCCCGTAGTTCGTGATATTTCCGACATATTTCCTAAATACTTTCCAGGAATGCCCGTTGATCGAGAGGTGGAGTTTAGAATCCAAACTATTCTAGGAAGCCAACCAATATCTAAGGCACCCTATCGAATGACACTTGCAGAATTGAAGTAATTGAAGGCACATCTCCAAGAACTCGTAGATAAAGATTTCATCCGACCTAGCCCATCACTATGGGGAGCACCAGTTTTGCTTGTCAAGAAGAAAGATGGAACCATGTGGCTCTATATCGACTATCGGGAGCTGAACAAAGTCACCATAAAAAACAAGTACCTGTTGCCAAGGATTGATGATTTATTCGACCAACTGCAAGGAGATAAAATATTCTCAAAGATCGACTTTCGTTCAGAATACCACCAGCTCAAAGTTAAGGCATAAGACGTAGAAAAGACGTCTTTTCACACCAGGTATGGGTATTTCGAATTCTTAGTTATGCCATTTGGCATCACCAATGCACCTGTAGCGTTTATGGACCTGATGAATCGGATCTTCACCAACTATCTCGATGACTTCGTAATCGTGTTCATTGACAATATTCTCATCTACTCCAAAAACGAAGAACAACATGCAGAGCACGTATCAATCGTGTTGCAGACCCTGAAGGAGAGAAAGCTTTACGCCAAGTTCAGCAAGTGCGAGTTCTGGCTCACAGAAATTCAATTTCTCAGGCACATCATCGATGAATGTGGAATCTCAGTAGACCCTCAGAAAATAGGAGCAATCCAGGAATGGCCCAAGCTAACCTCAGTAACCGAAGTTCGTAGTTTTCTTGGACTCACCGGCTACTACAGAAGGTTTATCAAAGGATTTTCGAAGATTGCAACCCCGATGACGGAACTGACAAAGAAAGGAGAACCATTTATTTGGACAGAGACCAGAGAAAAAAGTTTTTAGGAGCTAAAGAAGCGACTCACGATAGCACCCATTCTTGTATTACCTCAGGAAATAGAAGACTTCGAAGTCTACAACGACGCTTTACTTAGAGGACTCGGATGTGTTCTGATGCAGCAAGGTCAAGTTATTGCTTACGCTTCCTGACAGTTAAAGCCCCATGAGAAGAACTATCCAACTCACGACTCGGAACTAGCCGCAGTAGTTTTCGTGTTGAAGATTTGGCGCCACTATCTTTATGGAGTCACCTGCAATTTATTCACCGACCATCAGAGCTTGAAGTACCTTTTCACTTAGAAGGAGACGAACCTCAGACAACAAAGATGGCTGGAGCTGATGAAGGACTATGACCTCAATATTCAATACCACCCTGGAAAAGCCAACACAATTGCAGATGCCTTAAGCAGGAAAGGAAAGAAGGAGCTCGATCATATACAATATGGGCACCTCAACACCATCGTCGTAGAACCAACTATTTTGGGAGAAATCAAGTCAAGGCAGGAAAGTGACCCGAAGCTTATCAAAATTAGCGAAGGAATTAAACCAGAAAGCGAATTCACCCTCATAGATGGAATTCTTCGATTTTGGAATCGATTATGCATCCCCGACGACGAAGAAATCAAAATGAAGATCATAGATGATGGCCATCACTAAAAGTTTGTGATTCACCTCGGTCAGACGAAGATGTACCAGGAACTGAAGAAGTGTTATTGGTGGATGGGAATGAAGCGCGATATAGCCAACTACGTCAGTCGATGCTTGTAGTGTAAACAGATTAAAGCTAATCGTCAAATGCCCGCCGGATTATTGCAACCATTACCTATTCTGAAGTGGAAATGGGAAGATATCACTATGGATTATGTCATAGGATTACCACGTTCGAAGAAGGGCAACAACGCTATATGGGTCATAATAGATCGTTTAACCAAGTCTGCTCACTTCATTGCGATTAAGAACACTTATTCAATGGACGGAATGGCAACCACCTACCTCCGAGAAATCGTTCGACTACACGGCACACCAGTATCCATTACATCTGACAGAGACCCGCGATTCGTATCCAGATTCTAGAAATCTCTTCAGAAGGCAATGGGAATGGCACTCAGTTGCAGCACAACCTTTCATCCACAAATGAACGGCCAATCGGAAAGTACCATTCAAACCCTAGAAGACTTATTACGAGCCTGTGCGCTGGAATTTCAAGGAAGCTGGGAAGAGCATCTACCACTAGCATAATTCGCCTACAACAATAATTATCAAGTAAGTAGAGGAATGGCACCATTTGAAGTGCTATACGGAAAGAAATGCAGGATGCCATCATGTTGGATTGAAGTTGGAAAAGCAGAGTTGGCGAGACTAGAAATCGTGCAGGAATCCAGGGAGAAGATCAAGACAATTCAGGATCGATCAAAAGCTTCCCAAGACCATCAGAAGAGTTATGCCGACACTCATCGCAGGGATTTGGAATTTCAAGAAGGCGACAAGGTATTTATCAAGGTATCACCGATGAAAGGCATTGTCAGATTCGGGAAGAGAGGGAAGTTGAATCCTCGATTTGTTGGCCCATTCGAGATTCTTGAAAGAATCGGTCCGCTTGCCTATAGACTAGCATTATCACCAGAATTAGCCAACGTGCACGACATTTTTCACATCTCGATGCTTCGCAATTATATAGTAGACCCGTCACACGTCTTGGAGAAACCTATGATCGAGATCGAAAAGAATCTAACCTACGAAGAGAAGCCAGTCATAATTCTAGATCGATGGGAGAATAAGCTATGCAGTAAGATGATTCCATTAGTCAAAGTCTAGTGGGAGAACCAGTCAGGAAACGAGGCCACTTGGGAGAAGGAAGATGATATGCGCCGAAAGTACCGAGAGTTATTCGAGTAAGGTAATTTATTAATTTCTATCATTAAGTCATTTCAAAGCTTGGGGGCCAAACTTCATTTAAGGAGGGGAGGATGTGAGACCCCATCCCAAATAAATAGGATTTTTCGTAATTAAATAAGTCGTTTGCAATATTTTTAAACTGTATTAAATATTTAAACCATTTGAATTAGTGTTGGAGCAATGTAGACCCATAGGACCAAAGGAAAGTGAGCTAGGAAGCCCAACTGGAGAAATCCAGCCGCTCGATGCAGGCTGGGCCAATCTGTTCTGGATCATCCAGTCCAGCCTAGCCCGCCATCCAACCGACTGCCCCGACCAGCCCCGCTCCAGACCCGAACAACCCAGCAGCTGCGCGGCAGGTCTGCCGAGCTGCAGGGTCACGTTCCATCCGGACTGACCCGCCGTCTGACGCTGATGGGACAACTCATCACAGGATGAGACTGTCCTGGCAGAGGGCCCAAACTTGACCTCAATGGGATAGCTCCCTGACCTCTTCGGCAGGATTAAGGTTTGGTCAAATCAAAGTATTAAAAGCTCTCACCTACCACCCCAGCCCTTCGAGCCCCTATATAAATAAACCTTGTAGAGCATTCATTTCCCACCCAACTCCATCTTGCATTCAAAGCTCTAGAGAGAGAGAGAGAGAGAAAACCACTTGTCCTGAAGTCTTGGTGCTCGGCAACTCCTAGCCGAACACTTAGAACACTTTCTAAGTGCTGGAACCCTTCGGACCAGCTGTTATCCAGAGTTTCTATCCAATCTTAGCTCGGCCAACCGTTCGGCAGAGAAGTAGAACCCCTGTCTGGACCCGTTTCCCCAGAGTGCCCAGCTCGGCAAAAGCTTGCTAGACCATCCCCTTTGAACTCAGGTAAGCCCTTAAATGCTTCGGCCATGTGTTATTAAGTTTTATCCCTATTCTTGTTCGGCAAGTTCATTCAATGACTTGGCCGCACTTAAGTTGGCTCGGCATCCCTTTCTTGGCTTAACCGAAGCAATCCAGAAACATCGTGCTTTAGCTCGGCAGCTCGGCACTTGGCCAGCTAGTCCAGGCGAACCTTTTAACCCTTCGGCTGAACTCGCTTCAGCTCGTCAAGCATACCAGACCATCCCATATGCACCCCTGACCTCCCCGAACCATCTGCCGACTTCCCACCTACCGGAGCACTTTTGCTCGGCAAAGGAGGAGTCTGCCTCTAAGTACCTTTAGCTATTTGAGCTCGTCTATATGGCAATCATCTCGGGCAATCAGCTCTGAAGTCTTATAAACACCTTATAGTCTTTTTCGACCAGTCGTTGTGCCCGAAGAACCATTTCCCGCGCTACCATAGTCCTCCAGTGCCCTTTATTGGCAGCTCGACAGAACCTTTGTTCCGAAGAGCTTAGCACGAGAGATTTTCTATTCGGCTTTAGGACCCTTCAGTCCAGAAGACTCCAGATCCTTAATGAATGCTTTCTCAATCAGTACCAACCAGCCACTATCCTCCGGACAGAAGGCCTTCGGCCACTTGTGTTTTCTAGAGCTCGATCAGCCGACCAGAGCAGTCTGCTTTCCCTTTTAGGTCGACAGCTCAGCCCAGACCAGTCTAGTTTAGCTCGGCAGTAGGACTTGGTAGTTCGGCAAAAGCTTAGTTGTGTTCCTTATGTTTCATGGTAGATTTGTGGTGTTAAATCGAAGAAGAAATCAACCCAAGTATAAGGTGAATCTTTACATGTCTTACTTACTCGTACTTTTCCTCACTTGCTCTTTTTTTCATTAAATATTGTTATGGTTATTGAGCCCAAAAAATCTACTATGTTATCTCTCTTGCAAAGTGAAGGAAAAGAGCTTGTGATAAACCTTTTTACATGGATAAACAAAATTGGAAAATGTTTTATGTGATTCTTGGCACGAATATATCATGGCCATGGAATACGGTCAAAAATTGATAAGAGCCCGAATGCTGGGGGCAGGGTCAGATACCATGCATACAGGGATAGGCTATAAGGTGGGACCAAACCAGATGGTCATCGGATGATATCATACTGCTTTGCAAATTTATGGGGTAGCTCCCCTCATTTATGGTATTATGGAGGCTGTAATTGGTTGGCTTGATAGACTGGTTGACAGTCATACAATTCGGGTGGAATACCCAAAGCAATCAATATGCACTTGTTGCAGGATCATGTATGGAAGATGCCGAAAATCTGAAATGACCAGAATAGGTCAATGATATTACTCTTGAGGCTATTGATCCACTCATACTATGAATATCTGGAATGATTTTACTTGTAGGAAATGATTTGGTTATCTATGAAACTAGTAATTTGGGCATGTATTGAATTCACTCTAGCTTTATAGCTTTTGCGTTTTTCTAAAACTCTTTTCAAGTTTTGAGGAGCAGGAGTAGGAGCTCTTGAAGTTGTTTGTATATGTCTCAGCTTTTGTCTATCTCATGTACCAGCCTCTGGGGCTTATTTTGTATCTCTATTCTGAATTAATGAACTGATGTGGGTTTTATCTTAAGCAATGCACTCTCTGGGTTATTTCACGCTTTCCGCTATTATTCAATCTAAAATTGTTCGATGTATCCCTAAACTCATTAAATAGGGTCTTTAGCGAGCTTGCTCGTTGACCGGTCATGGCTCATGTGAGATTGGGTCGTGACATAGATAGTCATTATTATTTTGAGTTTTTGATTATCTTTCAAGGAATTTCTAAGAGTTGTATCTAGGGTTTGAGTTTCCTAGATCTAGAACTTTGGTTTTATTCTTTAGCAACCTTGTGTGTCAAAAGTCTTTTCTTTTGATTTTGTAGAGTCCTTTTCGTGAATCTAGTCTTCTAGGTTTGTTGGTTCTTGTTCAATTCCTAGAGAAATCTAGGGTTTGTAGGTGAATTGATCTCCTTGAGTATTTTCGCAAAGCTTTGTGCTTTGATCCTTAGAACATCATTGTTTGAGAGATTTCACCTATTGAAAACAATCTCTTCTAGGGTTTTCCTTAGCATAATTGCTTACCCTGGTTTTTCTATCTATTGAGATTGTAGTGGTTGTTGGAAGCTTTGGAGAATACTTTCTCCTTGGGTATACTTACCTTAATTCCAACATACCCATTGTGGTGATTCCTATTGAACATTCCCTTAGAAAATTGTTCCTTGGGCTTAATTGCCTTGAATCATCTATTCATTGTGCATTGGAGTTTTGGCACCTACCATAGTGCTTGTTTGTACTTGTATGTTAGTCACTTCTCTAGACTTTGTGTCTAGTATTGTTCTCTAGACTTTGTGTCTAGTATTACTTTTCAAAGTATTGTCACTTGTTCGTTCTAGCACGCACGTGCTTGGTATTGTTGGTGCCTTGTCTACATTAGCCAAAGCACTTCGGAGACGATCGAGAGTCGGGAATCAGTTGGATATTGTGGATTAGCTGGAGGATAGTAGAAGGGGCTTGAGGAGGTTTGGATAGAAGCTAGGTGGGCTTAGTGGCTAAGTTCGGTAACTCTTGTATCCTAAACCTTTACTATTTATAATGAAATCGTAGACTAGGGCAGTGGTTTTTCTGTATAGGGATCGATTGATGCCTATATAGTTTTCCACTATATATCTGTTGTTGTTCCACTGATTGACTCTCTATCCCTTTCTTTCACACTTACACCTGTGTTTGTAGTTCACATATAATTTGCACCCGTGATTTTTTTTTTCTTACTTGCTTCCACTTACACATATTCAAAACGATCATTTAACAAGTTGTGCCATTTCATAATTATTCTCAAGTAATCAAGTTAATAAATTTGCAAACATATCTAAAGAGAATTCATAGAAATTTTATTGGCCAACCTATTCACCCCTTTAGGTATTGGCCTAGCACTGCATCACAATTACTAGTTGTAGAGGGCTTTTCACACCCTTCGTTCATTGACTGTTGCTTGGACACACTAACTGGGTAGACGTTGAGAAGGTTGGACAGTCCCTTGGAGTTGTCCCCCTCTTTGGGCATAGACTTGCAATAATGAGAAAAATATGATTGTTTTCGTTGTCATTGAATCGAGAAATGAAATCATATAGATGTAATAAAAATGAAAGAATGTAGGTTTTGGAAGAAGTGTAAATACAAATAAAGATGAACTCAATACTTATGTTAGCTTACTTTATGCTTTCAATTCAAGTTATTCAATTATGTTAATTCAGGTATTGTTAGTCATATGTTCAGATATCATATCTAACAAACTCTGGATTTCTTTGCTTGTGTCTTTCTTTTCTTTATTTTCTTTTGGCTTGAAAATCTAGGACTTAGAGGCTTAAGGATTGGGTCCATTACAGGTAGGCTTGGAGCAGTAATAGTCTTTTCAGAGGACTTGACAGTTCTTAGCAGGTGGTTGTGCTAGCTAGTTTTTATAGCCTTTGTTCTAGTTAGTTGTGTAGTTTGTTAGATTTGTTTAGTTATAGTAGTTGTTTTACTTTTCAAACAGGTTGCCTTGTTTCTAGTTGTTTCTAGTAGATGTTAAAGTTATTCTATTTTGGGTTTTATTGAGATGTAGTCTTCTGTTGTACTAGAAGTTTCTGTTGATGTCTTATTGCGGGGTGATGCTTTACCTTGAAGTTGTAACGCAATTTTATTTGTTTTTATATTATAGTGAAGGTAATTTTTGAGCTTTTTAATTATCAGGACTTGGGTTTTTATTTGGAGGTGTTCTTCATAACGTATTCGTCTAGTAATTGTGTAAATTTAAATGATTATTTGGGACGGGTCATTACAGCTTGATATCAGAGCTTTAGTTGTGAGATTCTGGAGTTGAGTGTTGAGAGATGTTGGATTTTAGATTGTAAATTTTGTATTTGGGCAATGATTGGAGTAGTATTTTTCTTTGAGGTGTTTGTCATCGTAAGAATGTGTCGATTGTGGTAATAGATAGTAATGGACCCTAGGATGGTTAAGTATTTGAAGTTTGTGTTTAGTAGAGTTAATGATTTGAGGTCATAGAATTTTGTATGTCTTGGAGGTGTAATGAGTGTAATGAGTCAAGCTTTGGTCTTGTCGTCACTAATGATTATTTTGCTAATAGTTGTGTTGATTTTATTATTGATATAAATTGTTATAGTAGGTTGCTAGTATGGATCAGAATCATCCCGTAGGCGTGGCTCCTAATGCACCGAGTTTTGGTGAGGGCTTAGTTATTAGAGAATTAGTTAGAATTTCAGGAGTGGTACATGGCTCAGTTAGTTGGTAGAGATCCAGGTATGGATTTGATAGCAAAATTTTGGAAGTTATATTCTATAGAGTTTTGAGGGTTCAATAGTTCCTTGTGAGGTCGGGCATCGGTTAAAAAAAATTGGCAGAGTTTTTGAGGTTATGTGAGTGTTAGATGAAGAAAAGGTGAGGTTGACAACATTTAGTTTAAAGGGCGAGGCCTTGTATTGGTGGGAGGCCATGGAGCTTCAATTATCGGCTCCCTTTCCAGGAGTGCTTCTTGTGGTACCTAGGGTGATCACTTGGGGGATGTTTGTGGAAAGTATCAATGAGCACTATTGTTCGAAAAATTATAAGATGGAGTAGGAGATAGCATTTACCTAATTGAAGCAGGATGAGATGAGTGTGGCGGAATATGAGGCGAAATTTGCAGCTTTATCTAGATATGCGGTGAAGTTGGTGGATACAGATGAGAAAAAGTATATGATGTTTAGTAATGGGTTAGAACCCAAGATTGTATCTAAGTTGATTTCCTTTAGAGAAAGAGATTATGCTAATTTAGTGGACATGGCTAGAAGGATTGAGAAGGATAATATCAAAGTAGTGGAACATTGGTGTAGTCAAAATGGAAGTAGAATGAAGTTTTCTCATTCAAAGCAATTGGGTGTTGTTAGTATGGATCATAAGAATGAGGGCGTCTCGATGGAAAATTCTAAGGGGATAAATGATCGGTGTGATGAAAAGGAATTGGGTCGAAATGTAAGACCACAAATTTGTGCAAAAGATTTTAATTCTTCTAAGAGGTGTTTCAGTTGTGGGGCTTTGGGGCATAGAATGAGAGAGTGTGTTGCTAAGGGTCAAGGTTTCAAATGTTTTTGATGTAATAAATTTGGGCACAAGGTATTTCAATGTCCACAGAATCAGAATGAGTTGTGAATGAAATCGGTGAATCAAACGGTGGATAAGTATCCTGTGGGCAAGAGGAATGTGGTGTGCTTTGAGTGTAAGGAAGTTGGGCATGTAAAGTCTAGGTGTCCTAAATTGTTAGTAATGGTTGATGAAGCAGTGAGTGGTATTCTATCCAAGAGCAAGAAGGTAAAAAGTGTCACAGAGGCTCCACGGATGTGGGTTACTTCAACCTCATGTGGAGTGCATGACACACCATAGATGTGGCAGGTATCTTGTTATACTTTCTTGATTTTTGTTGTATATGGATCTATAGGTGATAAATAGATCTTGAGTATGTTAAATCGTATGAAATCATGCAATGCAATATAATTGAAAACACTTTCTTATTGAAGAGCTTGAACCAAAACATTTGTATCAAGGGTCCATATATGTAGAGGTGAAACAAGAAAGTCTTATGTGAAAAACTAATGGAAGGAAACCTTGACAGAACAAATTTTTATATGGCTTGCCGTATTGCGAGCATTGTAGTGATGATGGGTTTGGAATTTTTATAGAAGTAACGATGTATGAACCAAAATGAAACCCTTGTGAAGAATACGATTTAATAGAAAGTGGAAGTTCTATGGTAAGTGAAATACAAAGTATGCATGTTTAAAAATGTTGGCATAATGTGTGTTGGGGGGTAAGCCTTTTTTGCGGTGGATTCCGGTGGTGAGCGGCGGAGCTGAATGGCCTGAACCTAGCTGCACAGTGAACACACGTTAGGCTACCGGCGGCGTCGCCGGTGGACCCTCCAATGACAAAGTCAGAACTGAATTCTAGAGAGAGAAAGTAAACTTGCAGAGCTTGGGCTAGAGAAAGAGTGTGTACCATGCATAGAATGCCAAGCTCTATATATAGGACATCGGAGAGTACTGGGCACGCGCTTCGGTGCAAGTGAGCCGCCCACATACGACGTGGGGTAGTGTGACTGTCCCCTCTGAGTGTGCCGGTATGTGGCTGACCAGGCAATTTCCGACAGTGTCAGGCGGCGCCGCCTGACACCTTGGGCGGCGGAAAAGCTGGAAAAGCATGTCTGACGTGCGGTGGTAATTACGGAAAAGCTGATTCTGTATCAGGCGTGTGCCTGCCATGTGCGGGAAATCCGGGATGCTGTCCACGAGGGAATATTTGCTGTGAACGAGGCATCTGTCCTGTCTGGCCGAAGAGAGCTTCTTCGGCGTTGCTAGTTGCAGGCCAGGCCGTCCTGGCCTGAGAGACCTCTGCACAAAGGTAATCCCGGGAGAGACATCTCGTCGGCCCTTGCTCTGCTCGGTCGCACGACCATGATTGCTGTGATCCTCGGCTAGGCTCCTCCTCTGGGCTTTGAGTCTCCGGACCGGAGAGAGCCCCAGAGAGGCCCTATTGCCGGCTAGGAACTGTTCGGCTGCATGTTGGCTGGCTTGAGCTATGGTCCTCCTGGTGGAGGTCGTGGCTCTGGCCTCCTGAGAGTTCGGCCCCCAACAATAGCCCCTCAACCCCTTTGGCCAGGCATTTTGGCCAAAGCGAGGTTGACTCGGTGCCGATAGGTTGTGTAGGTGCCGAAGAGAGGAGCGCCGGACCACTGATTTGACTTGAGATTTGTCCTGACAGCATTTAATGAACCGTCAGTTTGAAATTGGTGACGTGTCACGCTCTGGGGAGGTGGAGCGTCTGTCGTGACGTCACGCGGACAAGTGTCACATCATCGGTCTTCGTGCGTCTGATCTGGCGGTTGGACAGTGCTACGTGTCACGCTGTGGTTGGCTGGAGCTGCGGCTGATGGGACAACTTACTGATGTGTTGTCTGGCATGCAGGTCCGGCACAAGTCCCCAGGCAACGCAATCATTGCGGGCGCGGGGGTGACCGGCTGGACCGGGTCGGTCGGTGAGACGGGTTCGGGCTCTTGGCATCTTCCTATAAATAGGACACTTTTTCAAACCCTTCCCTCTTCTGCTTCTTCTCTCTCCAGACGATTTCCGGCCGCCGTGACCGCCACTTCCTGCCACCATTCCCCACTGCTTCCTGCGCTCGCTCTTCAAGCTTCAAGCCTCTCCAACCTCTCAGGTGATACTCTGGTTTTGCTTCCACCATTTTTTCGCGTTTCTTTTCGCTGTTTGGGTCGTTTTTGCGACCTGTTGGCTGTTTGCTGGTCCCATCGCCATTGTTGAGGTCCTGAAAGCTTCTGGCAAGCTTTAGGGCTCCTTGGTTGGCGTTGTCGAGATCAGTTTTTACTTTCTAGTCGATTTTGCGACTATTTTCAGGTCGGGTGCATCTTCCCTGCCATTTTCGTGGCCTGGAAGCTTCCTGTAAGTTTCTGGGCCTTGCGGTGGGGAAGATGAACTTGACTGTCTTTTGGCCGAGCCGAGTCTGCCTTCCTGTGCTTAACTGCGGAGGTTGATGCCGGACCGACTAACGGTGCCTTTCTGCTTGTGTTCTTTTCAGATCCAACTGATGGCGCCGAAGAAACGGTCTGACAAGTTTAGGCGGCTCGTCGACACCCCTGAAGATCTTCAGCACTTCAGGGAAAAATATGAGATTTTGGCCGACGTCAATCTCTTGCTGGCGCCCGTCGGCCACAAGGAGCAGGGACCACAGCATGTCCTTATTCCTATCGTCGCCATTGCCGAGGGGGGAGTCCGGTTCCCCTTTCATCTGATTCTTACCCAGTTCTTCGGCGCTCTGGGTATCATGCCGTTCCAAGTAACGGTGAACACTTTCCGGATTCTTCTGGGGGTGATGAAGCTGAACGAGACCCTGCCGCCTGCTGAACGGCTCACCTTCGATGATTTCTTCGGCGCTTACTTTATTGGATTCAACAAGAAATCCAAGAAGTATTATTTCGCCCGGAGACCTGGTCAGACCGGGCTGATTTCCGGCTTGCCGGATTCTGACAAATATGCCGAGGACGTTCTGATCGTCTCCGGCCGTTTCTTCGTTCCATTCCACTATGGGTCGATTGAGTATACCGTGCCCTTTCTGGAGGGAGTGTCGAGTAAGATTTATGGCTTCGGATATAATTGCTTTGTCTTCTTTTGGATTTTTCTAACCATCTGTTTTTCCTTTCGCAGACGCCGGGGTTCTCAGCCACTGCAAGAACGTGGCCGACGCTGATAGGGTAAAGGAATTCTCTACTCTGTTGGAAGCTAGGTGCTGGGCTCCGACTCTGCTGGAGTATCAACCATCCTACACCCACACCCTTCGGACGCGATCTACTACAGCCGGACCGTCCACCAGGCACTCTGTCGAGCCCTCGGCTACTCGTCCGTCTGAGCCTTCTACCACTCCGCCAGCCGAATAATCTACTTCGCCATCTATTGAGGAGGTATAGGTGGAGATGCCGCCGAAGAAAGTGATTAATCTTGAAGAGGATTACCTGGCCGAGGAGATGGAGGGCATAAACGAGCCCTTGGTGACCATCCTGAAAGAGACGCCGGCAAGGCTCCGCTCCGAAGAAGTCATGGAGTCTTTGCTGAGGACTCGCCGGGAGAAAAGGCCCCGGGCCGAGGAATCTTCGGCTGATGTTGAGAAGAGCCCTGCCCGGGATGCTGCGGTGCAGGAGACGACGCAATCTTTCCAACAGGAGCCGAAGCTCTCCTATGAGGGCATTGCTCCCGAAAAGGGGGATACGCTAGTGGAACGCCCCGACGTGGCAATGGCCTTAGCCCAGGCCTTCACGTTGCCGAAGGAGATGGATGGCCTCCCCAAAGGTCCTCGCACCTGTCTGCGCAGGATGATGTACTATGCTGGAATGGTAAGCTCAACTTTGAAGTTCGTTAGACCTGCTTCCTTCGGTATTTGCGTAAATCACTTGTCTTTTTGCAGATGATGCACGCGGGCGTCGGCGCGGATCAGCGCCTCGGCCAATTGCAGGTTGCTCGACAGCTGTCTGACAAGAATGCTGAGGAGAAGCTCGCTGAGGCTCGGGGCTCCGTGGCCGCGCTGGAGGAGAAAAACAAGCAGATCCTGGCTATGGTCGAGATCAACGTGGCAGAGCTGTCTTCCAAGAATACTCGGCTTGAGGAGCTTCAGGCTGAGAACCTCCGTCTGAAGGAGGCGATGGAAGAGGTGCAGAAGAGAACTGTCGAGAAGGAGGAGGACTTCGGCAGGGGATATGAGGAGGCAGCCGCTGAGTGCCGAAGCCAGTTGGGAAGGCTGAAGGAGAAGGTCTTCAGGAAGGGGTGGCTGAACGCTCTGGTTTCCATGGGAGCCGAAGACAGCGCAGCCGGCGTGGGGGAGATCCCCGAAATGAAGAAGTCCAAGGACGGATCTTGGATATTTGCTGCGCCGGCGGTCACTCCTACTGTTGTGGCCGATCCTCCTATTGGGGCCGAGGCACCGGTCACTGGAGCTATCGTTTCCTCTCAGCCGACCGCTTGACCATCCTTCTGCTATGGGCCGAGCCGATTTGTGGCCGGTACCTTTTTGCTTTAATGAACTGTTTTGATGTTTGCACGTTTTTCTGTTGCTCTACCCACTTCCTCCAGCCGAGGAAAGGGTTTTGGGTAACCAAGTTGTCTTCCTTGGTTCGGCTATATGCTTTTTTGCTCGCGGAAAGTGGGTTTCTCCGGCGCTTGCCTGAGCGTAGCTTGCACATTTTTCAATAAGTCGTAACTTGGGCAATGCTTCGGCCATGTAGCACCGAACAGTCGTAAATCTGCTCGGCAGTTCCACCGAGGATTTGTATGCGCGTTTTATGGGTCAACGACAATCTGAAGCTGCTTCGGTGTTTTAGCACCCAAGAGCTGTAAGCTTCCTCGGCAGTACCGCCGAGGAGCTGCATGCGCGTTTTGTAGATGAACGGCAACTTGAAGCTGCTTAGGTAATTTAGCGCCGAAGAGCTGTAAGCTTCCTCGGCAATACCACCGAGGAGCTGCATGCACGTTTTATAGATTAACGGCAACTTGAAGCTGCTTCGGTGATTTAGCGCTGAAGATCTGTAAGCTTCCTCGGCAATACCACCGAGGAGCTGCATGCACGTTTTATAGATTAATGGCAACTTGAAGTTGCTTCGGTGATGTAGCGCCGACGCGGAAGACAATTTTTTGGAATTCACTTTTATTCATTGAGGGCCCTAGGTCAGATTTACATCAGTGGTAGTACAACTGGAGGTTCGTAGCGTTCCAAGGTCTTGGGATTGGAGTGCCATCCAGATTCTCAAGTCGGTAAGCCCCTTTCCCTGCATGCCCGGTTACTCTGTACGGTCCTTCCCAGTTGGGACCGAGATTTCCGTCGGAACTCTTCTTCTTGTTCCCCACCACCTTTCTAAGGACGAGATCATCGATTTTGAATGCCCTGGGCCGGACTGTCCTGGCGAAATTTCTGGCTACCCCTTGCTGGTAGGCGACTAGTCTGATTCTAGCCGAGTCTCTCCTTTCATCGGTCAGGTCCAGGTCTTTCGGGATAGCAGCGCTGTTCGTGGCTTCGTCAAACCCTACGGTTCTGATCGTTGGCAGTCCTGCCTCTAATGGAATGATTGCTTCCATACCGAAGGCTAGGGAGAACGGGGTCTGCCCCGTGGAGCATCGTGGCGTTGTTCGGTTGGCCCAAAGAATGATGGGGAGTTCTTAGGCCCATTTTCCTTTAGCTGCTTGAAGCCTCCTTTTGATGCCACTGCCGATGGTTTTGTTGGACGCTTCGGCCTGACCATTGCCTTGTGGGTAGTGTGGGGTTGAGTTATAGAACCTGATCCTGTTCTCGGCACAAAAGCTGGTGAAGAGGTCTCCCACAAACTGGGTGCCGTTGTCAGAGATGAAGGCGTAGGGGATGCCGAAACGAGAGACGATGTTTTTCCAAGCGAATCTCTTTACGTTCTTGTCTTCTATGGTGACCAATGGCTCGGCCTCAACCCACTTGGAGAAGTAGTCTGTTGCGGTGATTAGAAACTTGAAACCTCCTGGTGCCGTGGGGAGTTTGCCGACGATGTCCAAGCCCCACTGAGTGAAAGGCCATGGACTGGTCAAAGGTGTGAGCTCCTCGGCAGGTTGTCTGATAATTGAGGAGAACCTCTGGCAGGGGTCACACTTCCTCACAATTTGCTCTCCGTCTTCCATCATCCTCGGCCACCAGTATCCTTGCGAGATAGCCTGGTGCGCTATTGATCTTCCCCCTGTATGAGCTCCGCAGCTGCCAGCGTGGAGCTCCTGCAGGACTCCTTCCACCAATGTCGGGTGTACACATAGGAGGTACGGCCCGGAGAACGACCGCCTATACAACTTGTCTTGGGGACCTACCCAGAACCGAGCCGACTTATGGACGATTCGGTGGGCTTCCCTTTTGTCTTCTGTAAGTGAGTCGTCTTTCAAGAACGCAATGATGGGGTCCATCCAACTGGGGCCCTGACCGATGAAGAAGATGGCTTGCTGCTTCGGCACTTCGATGCTTGGCTGACTCAGGCTTTGGACGCTGACCGTCCTCTGCTCCTTGACTTCTGCTGCTGAGGCTATTCCGGCCAAAGCGTCGGCATGGGCGTTTTGTTCCTTACCGACCTACTGGATTTGGATTTGTGTGAACAGCCACATTCTTTCTTTGACCTTCTGCATGTACAGCCCCATCCGCTCGTCTCGGCACTCGTAGTCACCATTGACCTGGTTGACCACGAGCTGAGAGTCGCTGTAGATGTTCAGACTGTGAATTTCCAGCTCTTCGGCCGCATTCAGTCCGGCTAGGAGTGCCTCATACTCCGCCTCATTGTTGGAGGCGCTGAAGTTGAGCCGAAGAGAGTGCTCATGGGTGACTCCCTCAGACGAGATTAGGACAATCCCGGCCCCGTTTCTTCGGCAGTTTGATGCGCCGTCCACAAACATCCTCCACGTGTCCTGATTTTGCAGCGACTATGGCAAGACCTGTTTGGCCATAGTTTGCTCTGGCTGAGGGTCCTCGGACCGAGGAGAGAATTCTGCGAGGAAGTCGGCCAGGATTTGGCCCTTGATAGCTGTTTTTGGCTGAAACTTGATGTCGAAGTTTGCCAGCCCCACGGCCCACTTGGTGAGTCGACCAGATAGGTCGGCGCGTTTGAGCAACGCCCGAAGAGGGAACTCGGTCAGGACCACAATAGTATGCGCCTGGAAGTACGGTGCCAATTTCCTGGAAGCAATAACCAGTGCAAATGCAAGTTTTTCAAGAGGAAGATACCTGGTTTCGGCGTTGATGAGAGATTTACTTGAAAAGTACACCGGCTGCTGCTCAAGCCCTTCTTGCCGAACCAGTGCTGAGCTGACGGCATGTGGAGTGACGGCCAGGTATAGGTACAACTCTTCCCCCTGCATTGGTTTGGCAAGCAGGGGAACTGAAGAGAGGTATTCTTTCAAATTGCCGAGGGTCTCCTTGCACTGATCAGTCCATAGGAAATGTCGCCGGCTATTCTTCTTTAATACCTCGTAGAATGGCTGGCACTTGTCCGAGGATCTGCTGATAAACCGGTTGAGGGTTGCGGCCATACCCGCAAGCTTCTGCACTTCTTTGAGGGTCCTCGACTCTTCAATTTTCTGAATGGCCGAGACCTGAGAAGGGTCGGCTTCTATACCTCGGCGCGTGACAAGATATCTCAGGAACTTCCCCGAGCCGACTCCAAAGGCACATTTGGAAGCATTGAGCCGGAGCTTGTGCTTCTTCAATATGTCAAATACCCTCTGAAGGTCGTCCAGGTGGCTTGCTTCGGCCTTGCTCTTGACCACCATATCATCTATATAGGCCTCCATTGTGTCACCGAGCTGAGCGCTGAACATTTTTGTGACCATTCTCTGGTAAGTTGCTCCGGCATTCTTCAGGCCGAAGGGCATTACCCGGTAGCAGAACAGTCCCCTTGGCGTGATAAATGCTGTTTTCTCCTAATCTGGGCCGAACATGGCTATCTGATGGTACCCCCAGTATGCATCCATGAAGCTCATTCTGGGGTGCTCGGCCGTTGCATCAACCAGCTGATCAATCCTCGGCACCGGAAAGATGTCCTTGGGGCAAGCTTCATTGAGGTTAGTGTAATCAACACAAACCCTCCACTTGCCAGTCTTCTTTTTGACCACCACCGTGTTGGCTAACCAGGTGGGGTAGTGTACTTCTCGGATCGCCTGCGCTTCTGTCAGACAGTCCACTTTTTCAATGACTACGTCGGCATGAGTGGCTGCCAATCGCCTAGCCTTCTGAATGATGGGCCGGCACTCCGGCCGGACGTTGAGATGGTGGCTGATGAATTCAGGGTCTACGCCCGGCATTTCATATGGTGTCCAGGCAAAAATTTCAACATTTCTTTTGAGGCAGTTGATTGTGGCTGCCTTGTCTGCCTCTGACATTTCCGAGCCGATAAGAAAGAAGCATTCCGGATCGTCGATGCTCAGAGGGACAGTCTCAAGGTCCTCTATGGATTTAGCTGAGGCACTTGAACCGACGTCCTCCAGCACTGGCTGATCGGGAACCTCCACCCAGTGAATTTGCTCGTAGGTGACCTTACCCTTGACGACAGCGATATAGCACTGCTTGGACGAGGCTTGGTCTCCCCTAAGCTCCTCCACTCCTCTGGAACCGATGAACTTTATGACCTGATGGTAGGTGGAGGCGACTCCCTTGATTCTGTGGACCCAGGTTCGGCCCAAAATCGCGTTGTAGGGCAACGGGACATTGACTACCACGAATTCCACCTCGGTTGTGACCGTGCCGATGGTCACTGGTATGGTGAGTTTGCTGAGCGGCCAGACAGATGTCGCGTTGAACCCTACCAGTGGCACGTCGGTCGGTTGTAGGTCCTAC
>NMUG010000501.1:0-21926 GCA_002855965.1 Monotropa hypopitys | reverse complement strand
GCCCTTTCTGAAGCCAATCTCGCGAGCCTTCGGGCACACGATATCCATCTCCTCATTAAAAACCTCACGGACATCCTGGAGACCCTCGGCATATCCCTTCCTGTCAGCTTCGGCCACCGACTTCTCCAGCTCCTCTTGGCCGACCCCTCCAATCGGTGGAACACTGCTCGGTCCGGCACCAAGCTTTTCCTTCAACCGATCCCTATTCGCCATCATCACCTCGAGTTGTTGGAGAAAATGGTCTCTTTCAGCCTCAGTCTCTTTCAACCGATTCTTTAATTGCGCCATATGCTGAACGAATCTGTACGATGATCGGAGTATCTTTTGGCTGGTCCTATATAGGCCGAAGAGGCTCTGGTAGCCTACAAATTCAAAGAGGGCTATCAGAACAACAACCGTTATCAAAAGGTCGTTAGAAAAAAGACAGGAGGTACCTTTATCATGCTTGATCCGGCATAATCGTACATATCCTCGATCGTGGTCGGCATGGCCTTCATATCAACCGGGAGCTGCAATGCCCGGAGCAGAGGGTATGAGACTCTGGATCAACCGTAACCCCATCCGTCGTAAGAACAACATTTTTATCTACCTTTCTACAATTAGGAGCCCACGGCTCGGGAGGTCGTGGGATGAACGGCCGCTGGGGCTGAGGCAGCCGAAATCTGTATATCGCGCCCTCCGTAACCTCCTGATCTTCATAAGGCCCAGGTTTCACAGGGAGAAGCCCCGGTCCTCCTCCGACAGGTATATTCTCCGGTACATTGACGGCCGACACATCAACAGCCCTGGACTGTGAGGGCATCCCGTCCGCATCCGTCTCCGACGGCTCCTACAACGGCTCACCCGGAGCCTCCATCTGTTCAAAATACTCTAAAACGGACACATATCTCCGGGCAGTTGCTGGTGCCTCCGGGTGCTCTCCTAACTTCCTCTTCCCCCTTGCTTTCCGGTCCTCCAGGAAGCTATTATACGTCGGTTCGTACCTCAGAAGGGAAGGAGCGTCCCTGCCTTCACATCTTACAAGGGCTGCAATCCGGGCAGGATTTGCCATAACCCTCAGGCGTTTGGATATTGCCGACACGTCAGGATTCCCCTCGGCAGTCGGTATTGGGTATTGGTGATCCTCGGCTGAATGAAAGCTGTACTCACCATAGATCTGGAGGTAGATATTCCCCCACTTTTCTGAATCCGACAGCCTCATAAAGATATCTCCATAAGGCTTGCGAGATAGCGAAAATAAGCCCATAAGGTCCGGCAAGGCAAAATCGAGATCATGTCTGGCGCACAGGACTCTTATACAGCCTATAGTCCGGTAACAGTTGACCGACAACTGGCACTGAGCAAGTTGAAATGCGTTCAACAAACTCCGAAGGAAGGGGTACATCGGGAACTTTAGCTGGCCTTCGGTCACGGCCATCAGGAGAACCGTAATATAGTCCTCCGAATATGTCACCAGTGATCCAACCTCCGCGACAGTCACAGTGCTCGGAATATTGTACTGGCGGGAAAACTCCTCAAATTCAGCAGCTCCTCCACGAAAGAAGCGAAGGTAGGGGCAAGATTCGTCATCGGCTCTTCTTCGCACCCCCCTCAACACTCTTGCCGACTGTCCCCCCAAGGCTGTATACATGGGCTCGGCCTCATCTGAAAAACGCCGAACAATGTTGCCTCAGCCATTGACCAGAGGTAGCCTCGAGGATGACGCTCCGGGCGTAACATCTCTTGCAGGTGACGACGCCCTAGAGCCGGCTTCAGGTGTAAGCTCCATGGGTGTCGGCGGCCTAAACAAAGGATCTAGCTCAGAATGCGACGACGAAGAGGAAGACAAAATCACTACCTGATCCATGACGAGCCGAAAAGTGCAACTGCCAAAGGATATGTAGCTCTCCAGAGGCTCCTTGTTCGCAAAATAAAGTACCGAAGGTCATACCCAGCAGGCCTATTATAGGTTTCCCTCAGGTACGAGATAGCTGTATAACATTAAATAATCCTGCACATGTACCGAGGCGGTCAGTTTGACCGGTCAATCGGATCACGACACGCGGTGGTCCCTGACAGCCGTGTCTAATCGATGACCCGACGTCTGTCAGGTGACGTCACACCAAACATAATTAACACGACCTGCCTCCGGCGGCATGGCGTCCGGTTGAACCGCTTCAATCTTTTCCAAAATCTTGGGAAAGATTGAGGGGCTATTGTGGTGACCGGACCCACGACCTGGGGACAAAAGTGTCGTAAAAACTTATCACTTACGAGTCGGCCATATAAAACGTCCAAGCCGGAGGGTCCCGCAGCGCGTCCGACCATAAGCGTCCGGACAGCACCCTTCGGCAATCCTTTTTGACACTTGCGACTCACTACCATACGGACCGAAGGGTTCACGTTAAGAAACTTGTCACAGAACCAAATGCAAGGACGCCGCCCATAAGGTGTCCGGGCCAAAGGGGCATTAGACTGGCCGACCACTAATGTTCGGACAAGCGTCATTCGGTGGCACCTTGCCGCTGCTCACGGTTTACTGCCAAACGAACCAGACCACCCAGAGGACTACCCTCCTGTCACTATCGTGGAAATCCGTTCGAGATGCCCCGTCCGTACGGTTCAACCCGGTCCACCAACCGTCCAGGCCCACCCTTGGGCCCTCGACGTGCGGCCCACTCAATATTCGTGAGCCCCAAGCCAACATTTTCCTATAAATACCCCATATGGGTACTGTTCAAGGGATCCTGATCCTCATCCTGATCTCTGATCCCCGACCGCTACCGTCCGGCCTCCTTCGTTGTTGCTTTATCTTTCCAAACAGTCGCTAACTTAAGCATCGGAGGCCCCGTTGGTTAAACCCCACCGGCGGGCACTCACACTTGTGTCGCAAGAGCCAAGCAGGAGGACCCCTTTGTTTATTTGCAGGGACCACGCAAGCCGTCGATTGGAACCGACTCCCCAAATCTGACTGCTCAGCAGCCGTAGAGACCCCTCCGGCAGAAACAGGTCACCACACCCAGGATGATTTAGAAAGTCACCTGGACGAGATCCCAACAAAGCGGGAAGATGCACCGCTACTCCTCAAGGTCCAACAAATGGAAGATGCCTTCAAATCTCTCCGAGGGCCAATTCTTATACTTTGATCAGCTTCGAAGACCTCGGTTTCTATCTGGACATGATCTTATCTCCCAAATTCAAGATCCCGGATTTCTCTAAGTATGATGGTGCCGGGGAACCTATGACACATCTGCGCCTTTATGCTGGAGCGCTGTGCGGTTACCCCAAGCCTGAAAGGTTGATGATGCACCTATTTCAACATAGTCTGACAGGGCAGCCGCACAATGGTTCGCCCGCCTGGATCTCAAATGCTTCCACTCCTGGACAGACCTCTCACATGAGTTTGTACGCCAGTATCGGCATAATAATGCAGTAATGGCCGTCGACCGTCTCTTTCTTATCCGCATGAAACAGGAACCAGAGGAGACTTTCCACAAATATGCCCTCAGGTAGAAAAATCATACATCTCAAGTCGACCCTCCTCTTGCCAATGCCAAATACGTCCACTTGTTCATACAAACATGCAAGGGTATGTATTATGAAAAGTTCTGCACCTCCATTGGGAGATCCTTCAACGAGATAATCCTACAGCGAGAGATGATCGAGGACGGTATTAAGACCGGTAAAATCCTCAATCTATACACCAAAATAAGGGATTCTTCAGCGTTGTATGCCAAGAAACCTCTCAGCAAAAAGGCCAAAGAGCCTGAAGTGTCAGTTCTCATGCCAATTCCAAGGTCGAGTAACCAATATTCTTTTCAACCCAAATATCCAAATTACCCCCAACAACAACATCAATCATACTACCAACCGCAAAATACGTATCAAAACACACCGACTGCCTATCAGAATCAGCACTTCCAAGGCCCAACACTACAGGGTCCATTCCCCAGAAACGCTCCCCAGAATGCAAGGAGAAACAGAATCTTCACCCCTATCAGAATTCCCATGGTGGAAGTTTACCAACGCCTCTTGGCATCCGGGCATCTGACACCCATACAGGCTCGGCCATTGCCCAAAATTATCCCGCCTAACTTCCGAAGGGACTAGGTATGTGCGTACCACTCCAATTAGATAGGCCACAAAACCGAGAGATGTCGAAGCCTGTGACACAAAGTCTAGGATCTCATCGACGCTAGAGCAATTAATCTGGAGGACACTCAGCCGCCTCCCAACACTACTACCAATCTACTCCCGAATCACCAGGGGGTAAAAATGATATTTGAGGACACCCCATATGCAGTCATACCTCGACGAGGATGACGAAAGCTCTAGCAGAGGTCTATCACAAACATATGGCGAATATCAAGTCACCACTATTGACCCTCTGCCATATTATTAGACGCTGCCAAGTACTCTCCGCCCCGCTCATCCAAGAGAGAAAATCGAGAACTGGACAACATGTTCAGTATACAAAGCCATCATGTTTTGGTAAAATGCGGCAAAAATATCAATAATCATTTTGTTGTTTCTTATCTAAATAGAACTCATGTATTTCTTTCCTATAGAATTACATGTTCTTATATGCTATCTATAAATGAAGTTCGTGTACATTCAGTCCATTTATCTATCTCTGCTAAATTGACAATGGCCAAAACTATTGACACAAACAGAAACTTTTCATTACAGGAATCCTACGATTCATCCATTTCAAGTTAATGATCAACAGTCTTAGCATATTAAGAACATGACTTCGACACCGAATTAGACTATGATCTCATGGGTATAAGAGTTGACGATGATGCTAGAGACAAAATTCGGGAAGAGATCCGAGACATGATTGAACAGTACGAACAGAGAAAAACTCCCAACATCGAGGACATGGAAACCATCAACTTGGGGACCGTAGAGACGCCCATGGAGATCAAAATCGGGATCCACCTCGATAGACATCAGAAAGAAGAATTTACGGTGCTGCTCCGTGACTATCAAGACATATTTGCCTGGTTATACGAAGACATGCCAGGTCTCAATACAACGATTGTGGAACACCATCTGCCCATAGATCCATCTATCAGATCGGTCAAATAGAAGCTAAGACGACTCCGTCCAGAGTAGAGTCTAAAAATCAAATAAGAAGTCATAAAACAATTTTTGCTGGCTTTCTGCGGGTTGTCCAATATCTGCAATGACTCGCCAACATTGTCCCCGTACCTAAGAAGGATGGGAAGGTCCGCATGTGTATCGACTACCGAGATCTTAACAGAGCAAGCTTGAAGGATAATTTTCTCTACCACACATCAACATTCTCGTGGATAACACAACTGACCACGAAATATTCTCGTTTATGAATAATTTTTCTGGATACAATCAAATCTGGATAGCCCCAAAAGATCAAGAGAAAACAGCCTTCCTCATTTCATGGGGGGTTTTCTATTATCAAGTTATGCCATTCAGACTGAAAAATGCAGGCGCGACTTATCAAAAAGCAATGGTCATGTTATTCCACGACATGATTCACAAAGAATTGAAAGTCTACATGGATGACATGATCATTAAATCTAAACACAGAGAGGATCATCTGTGGAACCTCCGACGAGTGTTCGACTGCCTCTGCAAATATCAGCTTAAACTTAACTCAGCCAAGTGTGCATTCAGAGTAACCTCTAGAAAAATGTTGGGATTCATGGTTAGCCAAAAGAGTATCAAGATAGACCTTGTCAAAATCCAAGCCATCCTCGAGATGCCCATTCCGAAGGGTATAAAAGAAGTCAGATCCTTTGTCGGGAAGTTAAACTTCATCAGTCGGTTTATAGCTCAGATGACTCAGATCTGTGACCCTATATACCGATTATTGCATAAAACGCACCTCAAGAATGGACCGCTGACTGTCAGAGCGCATTCGAGGGAATTCAGAAGTATTTGCTTGAGCCACCTATCCTGGTTTCTCCGCAACCAAACAAACCTCTGTTTATGCATCTGATAGTACTCGATCACTTCATGGGGTGTATGTTGGGGCAGTACTCAGAAGACGGACAGAAAGAATAGACTATCTACTACCTCAGCAAAAAGTTCCTCACATACGAGAATAACTATTCTGCTCTTGAGAGGACCTGTTGTACACTAGCTTGGGTAGCCTATCGGCTTTGCCACTACATAATTCATCATATCACCTATTTGCTTTCTCAGATGGATCCACTCAAATATCTGTTTAAAAATCCAACGCTTACCAGCTGCATTGCGAGGTGGCACATGATTCTGTGAGAGTTCAATATAATCTTTGCCACTCAGAAATCAGAAAAGGGAAGGGTCATCTCAGAGTATTTGGCAAAAAATCCTCTAGACGACAAACGACCAATGGAGTCGTTATTCCATGACGAAGCCATCTTCTTCTCCGAAACAGAAGACAGATCTCCAAAATGGAAACTCTTCTTTGATAGAGCTTATAATCACAAGGGTGCCAGAATAGGAGAGGTCTTAATCTCAGAGCAGAGAGCACATTTGGCAGCTGCAGCAAAGCTCCTCTTCGAAAAAGAATCCGTTATTACAAATAATATGACGGAATACGAGGCATGTATTTTAGGGTTACAGATGGCCCTGGAATATGAAATTTTCAAATTACAGGTATATGGAGATTACGATCTGATCATACAACTAAACAACGAAACATTTTGGACAAGGGATCCGATGTTGATCCCTTATTATCAAAAAATCAAAGGCCTCCGAGCCAAATTCATAGAAATTCATTTCAATCATATTCCCAGGACAGAAAACTCTTTCGCAGATGCCCTGGCAACTCTAGCTGTAGCCATACACTTTTCTGATGAAGAAGAGATATCGGTTATACAAATCCAACTCAGAGACTCGCCTGCTCATTATGCTCTGATTTCAAACTAAAGAGACAACCATCCATGGTATCAGGACATCAAAACCTTCATGCACACCGGGGCATTTCCCGACGGAGCTATCAGTAACGATAAGAGAACCTCCGAAGATTGGCATCACAATTCTTCTTGTGCAGAGAAGTCCTCTTCAAAAGATCTATGCACGGCCCTCTGCACTGCATAGACTCTATTATAGCCCACGAGCTAATGACTGAGATACACGAAGGGACTTGTGGTCCACACATGAGCAGCCACACCCTTTCTAGAAAAATCTTATGTACAGGATACTATTGGACAACAATGGAAACCGATTGTATCAAGTATGTCAAGAAGTGCTACAAAAATCAAATCTACGGGGATGTCTTGCGAGCGCCACCCAAAGAGCTTCAAGTCATAGTGTAATACCCATTCCGTATTATATATTATTTTAATAATAATTCTAAAAATTTTAGAATGTGAAGTGGGAATTAAGGAGGTTTTAAAGAGATATTTAGATATTTTTTTAATATAAATATACATTTATATAAATGCCCAATTATACAAAATTAGAGTATAAGGAGGGAAGGATGGCACTCAAGGGTTATAACCAATTAAATGAAGGGGCAAATGGGTAATCTAACCTAAAAATTTGATTTAGGGGTTCCAAAAGGGTTAGTCTCTCATTTTTGTAAGTGTATGAGAAGGAGGCTAGAGAGAGGAGGAAGTGAGACAAGAGAGATTGAAGGAATCGAAGGCATAGGAGGCGGATTAAGAAGAAGATCTCTTCTTCAACCTTATTCTAGAGGTAATCCCGATTCCATTAATGTATATATGGTGCTTATATCGGTTGAGAAATTATCTAGATCGAAGTTTTTAAATTGATTTTCGTTTTTGGTAAAAACCTAGAATTTTGATCCTTGAAAGTTGGAATATAAGATGTTTTGATGTCGTTTGAGGCCACCATTTGAGTATGTTTTACACATAGATGTTTAGAACACTTTAGTGTAGTTAATTTTTTAGTTTTAGGACAAAAGATCGAAGTTGGGAAGGTTGGAGAAGAAGGAGTTCGTAAATTTTTTTCCTAAAAAATCGATTTCTGAAGAAGGGGTACAGGTCCCTTGTTTTATGGGGTACCGGTCCCCGTTAAGCAGTTGGGCGGAGAAATTAAGGGGTACCGGTCCCTTGTAAAGGCGGGTACCGGTCCCCGCTGAGTAGTAGGGTGAGAGAGGGGACGGGTACCGGTCCCTTGAAAAGGAGGGTATCGGTCCCTTGGAAGCAGTTTGTCGAGAGAAGGGACGGGTACCGGTCCCCCGACAAGGCGGGTACCGGTCCCCGCTGGAGGTTTTTGGGCAGTTTTTGGGTAACCTTCCGGGTGTTCGGGGATGGTCTTGGGTCGTGTTTGGTTGGTATTAGAGGTTATTTAAAGACTCTAATAAGTTGTTAAAAGATAGTTATCCTTTCAATTAAGTTAATTTAAGGATTTTTTTATCTCCTTGTCATATTTCTTTTTCATCGTGGACTGAAATTGTGATTGTTTTGACAGGGACATTTGAGAAAGGCAGTAAAGCCTCGCTCAAGGGCAAGGAGAAGATCTGAGTAGTGGTATTCGGTGAGTGTATGGTTATGGTATATTGAAAGTACTTTGCATGTCTTTCAAAGTACATGTTTTCCTGGTTTAATTGTTGAAGACATACATCACATGTTCGACTACACGTTATACGTGTGAGTGAGTTGTATTAAAATACATTGGGGGAAAGCATGATATATATATATGCACCTTGGAACGTAAGTTCTTGCAGACTACACGAGTAATTGTGGGAGTGAGTATCTCCAGGTAATACACCCACTATGGAGAGAGGTCATACCCCAGATTGGGTATCCTTGTGATACATTGGATGAGTGTACTGAGCACACGAACTATCACATATAGTGATAGCTATTTTGAAAAGGAAAGTGAAAAGAAGTTTTGAAAAATGGGCTTCGGCCATATATCTATGTAAAAACATAGGATGCATGGGATTGGGAGTATGTGTTTTTGGGGTTGGACCCTTATTCTTGCAAAGCCTAATTCTTTCATGTTTTATTTAAATCTCTTGCAATTGTAAAATCAATACATCCTATTCACACTCTGGTTTCCTTGTGTTTTCTTAAATGCTTGGAAATTAGGTCTTGGAGCTAGCGGTCCACTACTTAGCTTGGAGAGATGATTGAGGAAGTATAGCTTGGACGGATGGCTTGAGGCATGGCTTGAAGGAGTGGTTCTTTTGGCTTGTGAGCCAGGATAATTATTTAGAGGAATCATACTCTTTGATATTAGTACTTTTACATTCTTCTAGTACTTGTTCCTTAGAAGCAAAATTTGGTACTTGTGGTTTGTTGGTAGAAAACTATGACATTGGGATTTTCATATTCGTACTTGATGTTAGTTGATGTTGTCTTACACTTAATGACTATTGGATTCAATGTTAAGAAAATTTTTATTTCCGCATATTTTGAATGAGAATTTTGGTAAGGGATGTTACAACTTTGTATTAGAGCTTAGGTTATAGGATTCGTGTAAGGGACCTTGTGTGAGAGATCTTGTGGTACTTGAGGTATGAGATTAAGGAATGTGATGTGAGGGGTTGAAGTAGTGTTTTGGGACTATTGTGTGTGTCTTTGACACCTATAAAACGTGCCTCGAAATCTAATTACAAGGACGCCTAATCAACGTTCCCTTCTAGTGTGAAGTCTTAGAGTGTTGAATAGAAAGCACAATATAATAAAATGCTAGGAGGTGGTGTTAGTGGTGAGAAAGCTAGTAGTGGACCTTAGGGTGTCAAGTCATGCATGTAACTACTTGAGGTGTGTATCTAAGATATGCGTATTTGGCATCTAACTCTTGTTTCTACCGTGGTTGTATCTTTGTGTTGTGATTTTCAAGAAGGCAATGGAACATAATGACCAAGTTCTGGAAGAAGAGGCAAGTGTAAATGGAGGAAATCCTAGGGAGTGGATTCCACCGGTGATACCGAAAGACGTGAGAATAATGGCGGCTATAGCTTTACTGGATGAAAATTAAAATGAGTTTATGCAGTGGAGGAATGAACGGAATGCAGAGAAAGGTACAAATACTGGACTACTAGAGAGGTTTAAGAAACTTTGTACAACTGTGTTTGAGGGATCAAATGACCCTAAGCTTGCGGATGATTGGCTAAGGAGGTAGAATTAGTGTTAGATACAATGGGGGTTGTAGGGGAGCAAAGGGTGGTTTTAGCCACTTTTCTTTTTAAGGGAGAGGCTAGAGATTGGTGGAATTCGGTAAAAAAGGCCGAGGTAGTACCGACACTTGGAGTTGAGCCGGGTGCTCCAAGAGCAATTACTTTGGATAGATTTATTCAGGTTTTCAATGAACAGTTTTACCCTGAAAGTTTCAAATATGAGCAAGAGATGGCCTCTACTAACTTGAGGCAAGGGAACATGTCAATGGTGGAATATGAGGCAAAGTTCACTGAGTTGTCAAAGTATGCACCGGATATGGTAAACACTGAGGAAAAGCGATGTAAAAGGTTTAGAATGGGGTTAGCCAATTTGGTGGGTTCGAGGATGTTGCCTTTTAGAGAGAGGAATTTTGCAGACTTAGTGGACATGGTTAAGAGGATGTGGTCTGATATTCAATCATTTCGGGCAAGGGAAGAGAACAAGAAGAGACAGAGGTTTGACCAAAGTGGGAATTTGAAAGGGAGTGGTTTTAGAGGAGGAAATTCCAATTCGGGTTTTAGTAAGAATCGAGGTGGTAGTGGTGTTGGGAGTCAAAGGAGTGGGTGGAATGGAAAAAGAGAAGAGAGTATTAATCGACCGACAGGGTCTATTGGGAAGGATTTTTTAAAGAAGTGTTTCAAGTGTGATTCGCCGAATCACATAGCTAGAGATTGTGATGCAAATGTGGTTAAGTGTTTTAGATGTGGTGGTATGGGGCACAAGTCTTTTCAGTGTGGGCAACAACCTATGCAAGGCCATGCAGTTTCAGTGGGAAGCGCAGCTGGGGGTACAAACAAAAATACAACAGGACAGGCAGCGCATGGAAGAGTTTTTGCATTGGACAAACAAACGGTTCAGGCAAATCCAGACATGGTGACAGGTACTATCTGTATTTGTAACTTATGTGCTCGTTTCTTGATAGACTTGGGTGCTACTCATTCTTTTGTATCATCTACCTTTGGCATGCGTATGGGTAAAACATTGTCACTACTTGATCACACACTACTTGTGTCTACACCTATGGGGGATATACTTGCACTAGAGTCTTATTATCTGGATTGTGATATATGTGTGGAGCAAGAGACTTGAAAGGTAGACTTGATACCTATAATTATGATAGACTTGGATGTGATTTTGGGAATGGACTTTTTGTCTACGTATTATGCTACCATAGATTGTGTGAGAAGGGATGTGATTTTTCGGGTTCCGGGAAAGGTAGAGGTACAACTATATGGAGATAGAGTGGAGACCCCTAGATGTATTATTTCTTCTTTGAAGGCCATGTCAATGTTGAGAAAAGGATGTTTGGGATTTTTAGCATATGCGATAGATTTGGAGGGCAAGTCAAGTGAGGTTGTTGACATTCCAGTGGTGAGAGAATTCCTTGATGTCTTTCTTGAAGAATTGCCTGGGGTAGTGCCGAATAGAGAGATTGAGTTTACTATTGAGTTGGCACTAGGTACGAGTCCAATCTCGATTGCACCTTATAGAATGGCACCAACAGAGTTATATAAGCTTAAAGTTCAACTTAAGGAACTGATAGATAAAGGTTTTGTGAGACCTAGTGTGTCACCTTAGGGAGCACCTGTTTTATTTGTGAAAAAAAGGATGGGACCATGCAGATATGTATAGATTATAGATAGTTGAATAAAGCAACAGTGAGGAACAAGTATCCGTTACCTAGAATCGACGATTTATTTGACCAACTTCAGGGGGCTTCTGTGTTTTCTAAGATTGATTTACGTTCAGGCTCTCATCAATTGAAGGTGAGGGTTATGGATATTCCTAAGACTGCTTTTCGCACTAGATATGGACATTATGAATTTCTTGTTATGCCTTTTGGGTTAACTAATGCACCGGTCGTTTTTATGGATTTGATGAACCGAGTATTTCAACTATATCTAGATTCTTTTGTGATTGTTTTCATTGACGACATTTTGATCTATTCACGGTCTAAGAAAGAACACGAAGAGCATTTGAGGTTAGTGTTGTAAAAGTTGAGAGAGAAACAACTTTATGGTAAGCTTAGTAAATGTGAGTTCTAGTTAGAACAAGTGGTATTTTTGGGTCATGTTATTTCTAAAGAGGGAATTTCTGTAGATCCCAAAAAGATTGAAGTAGTGGTGAATTGGGAGAGATCGACTTGTGTTACCGAGATTCGTAGTTTCTTGGGTTTGGTGGGATACTATAGGAGATTCATTGAGGGTTTTTCTTCCATAGCTTTGCCATGACAAGGTTGACTAGAAAGGGGGTGAAGTTTGAATGGTCGGATGAATGTGAGTCTAGTTTCCGAGTTTTGAAAGAGAAGTTAGTTACGGCACCTGTTTTGACGATCCCGGAAGGGACAGAGGACTTGGTGATTTACAGTGATGCTTCACTTTGTGGTTTGGGTTGTGTCTTAATGCAACGGGGTAGAGTTATTGCTTGTACTTCTAGACAACTAAAAACTCATGAAAAGAACTATCCTACCCATGACTTGGAGTTAGCAGCCATAGTGTTTGCTTTGAAACTTTGGAGACATTATTTATACGGGGTAACATGCAAAATTTTTACTGACCACCAAAGTTTGAAATATCTTTTTACCCAGAAAGATCTTAATTTGAGGCAACATAGATGGTTGGAGTTAATCAAGGATTACGATTGTAGCATTCATTATCATCCGGGAAAGACAAATGTAGTAGCAGATGCTTTGAGCAGAAAAGCTATGGGATTTTTGAGTTGTTTGGGCTGTGCTCGGGTTGAAAATTTTGAAGAAATGAAAGGCTTGGGAGTTGATATGGCATTTGGGAAGGAAGGGGCTCTTTTAGCAACACTTATGGTGAAACCTCTATTTGAAGAACACATTAGAATTGGGCAAAAGAATGATGTATTTTTGGAAAATGTCCGTCAACAAATTTTATTGGGAGAGAAGTCCAAGTTTGTTATTTGGAGTGATGACATGATAATGTTTGGGAGTCGAATGTGTGTACCAGAAGACGTGGAGCTTAGAAGTAACATTTTTGAGGAAGGGTACAATTCTAGATTTGCTATGCATCCGGGAGCAACAAAAATGTATCGTGACTTGCATGAAATTTTTTGGTGGAGAGGGATGAAGCGAGAGATTGTTGATTTTGTGGCTAAGTGTCTTACATGTCAGAGGGTAAAGATTGAGCATCAAAGACCGGGACGGCTAGTTCAAAGTCTACCAATACCCGAGTAGAAGTGGGAACATGTGACGATGGATTTTGTTGTGGGATTGCCAAAGTCTAAGGGCAATTACAATTCTATTTGGGTGATTGTAGACCGGTTGACGAAGTCAGCTCATTTTCTTCCAGTGAGGACTTCTTTTAACACGGACCGTTATGCAAGGCTCTATATTGAGGATATTATTCGACTACATGGTGCACCAGTGTCTATAGTGAGTGATATAGATCCAAAATTTACTTCGCAGTTTTGGGCGAGTTTACAACAAGCTTTGGGTACCTCATTGAAGTTTAGTACCGCTTTTCATCCTCAAACGGATGGGAAATCGGAGAGAACCATTCAAACACTAGAGGATATATTGCGGTCATGTGTGCTTGATTTTCGAGGAGGTTGGGATGACTATTTTCCATTGATAGAGTTTGCTTACAATAATAGCTTTCAAAGTAGCATTAGAATGGCACCATTTGAGGCTCTATATGGTAGAAGGTGTCAGACACCAACATATTGGAGTGAAATTGGAGAAAGACAAATTTTGGGACCGAAACTATTGCAAGTGGCATCGGATGGCGTGAAACTAATTCGAGAGAGGTTGAAAGTGGCTCAAAGTCATTAAAAGAGCTACGCTGACAATAGAAGAAGGGAGTTGGAATTCAATGTTGGTGACTATGTATTTTTGAAGGTATCACCTTGGAAGGGAGTTATGCGGTTTAGAGGAAGGGGGAAGCTGACACCTAGATACATCGGTCCATATGAGATTGTAGAGAGGGTTGGGGCTACGGCATACCGTTTGGCATTGCCAGAAGAGTTATCATGACTTCACAACGTGTTTCATGTCTCTATGTTGTGGAGGTATGTTCAGGATCCGACTCATGTTTTGCAAGCGGAACTATTGGAGATAGATGAGGATTTGTCATATGAAGAGAAGCCAATGAAGATCATTGATTTCAAAGAACAAGTGCTACGTTCTAAAGTGGTGCGATGGGTCAAAGTTTTGTGGCAAAACCATGGCATTGACGAGGCGACTTGGGAATGTGAGGAGAGCATGAAGAAGGATCACCCACACTTGTTTTCAGGTATGTTTTAAATTTCGGGCACGAAATTCCCTAAGGGGGAGAGAGTTGTAATACCCGTTCCGTATTATAGATTATTTTAATAATAATTCTAAAAATGTTAGAATGTGAAGTGGGAATTAAGGAGGTTTTAAAGAGATATTTAGATATTTTTTATATAAATATACATTTATATAAATGCCTAATTATACAAAATTAGAGTATAAGGAGGGAAGGATGACACTCAAGGGTTATAACCAATTAAATGAAGGGGCAAATGGGTAATCTAACCTAAATCTGATTTAGGAGTTCCAAAAGTATTAGTCTCTCATTTTTGTAAGTGTATGAGAAGGAGGCTAGAGAGAGAAGGAAGAGAGGCAAGAGAGATTGAAGGAATCGAAGGCATAAGAGGTGGATTGGGAAGAAGATCTCTTCTTCAACCTTGTTCTAGAGGTAATCACGATTCCATTAATGTATATATGGTGCTTATATCGGTTGAGAAATTATCTAGATCGAAGTTTTTAAATTGATTTTCGTTTTTGGTAAAAACCTAGATTTTTGATCCTTGAAAGTTGGAATCTAGATGTTTGGATGTCGTTTGAGGCCACCATTTGAGTATGTTTGACACATAGATGTTTAGAACACTTTAGTGTAGTTAATTTTTGAGTTTTGGGGCAAAAGATCGAAGTTGGGAAGGTTGGAGAAGAAGGAGTTCATAAATTTTTTCTTCTGAAAAATCAATTTCTGAAGAAGGGGTACCGGTCCCTTGTTTTGTGGGGTACCGGTCCCCGTTTGGACGGAGAAATGAAGGGGTACCGGTCCCTTGAATATGTTGGTACCGGTCCCCGTAATGTAGTTTGGTCGGGAATGTTGGGGGGACCGGTCCCTTGTAAAGGCGGGTACCGGTCCCCGCTGAGCAGTAAGGTGAGAGAAGGGACGGGTACCGGTCCCTTGAAAAGGCGGGTACCGGTCCCTTGGCAGAAGTTTGCCGAGAGAAGGGATGGGTACCGGTCCCCCGACAAGGCGGGTACCGGTCCCCGCTGGAGGTTTTTGGGCAGTTTTTGGGTAACCTTCTGGGGTGTTCGTGGATGGTCTTGGGTCATGTTTGGTTGGTATTAGAGGTTATTTAAAGACTCTAATAAGTTGTTAAAAGATAGTTATCCTTTAAATTAAGTTAATTTAAGGATTTTTTATCTCCTTGTCATATTTCTTTTTCATCGTGGACTGAAATTGTGATTGTTTTGACAGGGACACTTGAGAAAGGCAGCGAGGCCTCGCTCAAGGGCAATGAGAAGATCTGAGTAGCGGTATTCAGTGAGTGTATGGTTATGATATATTGAAAGTACTTTGCATGTCTTTCAAAGTACATGTTTTTCCTGGTTTAATTGTTGAAGACATACATCACATGTTCTATGTTATATTTGGTTTGAGATGTAATAGAACCACTTGTTTATGCATGAGAAATATTCTTGGAAGTTCACTTCCTACAGACTACACGTTATACGTGTGAGTGAGTTGTATTAAAATACATTGGGGGAAAGCATGATATATATGTATATATGCACCTTGGAACGTAAGTTCTTGCAGACTACACGAGTAATCGTGGGAGTGAGTTTCTCCGGGTAATACACCCACTATGGAGAGGGGTCATACCCCAGATTGGGTATCCTTGTGATATATTGGATGAGTGTACTAGGCACACGAACTATCACATATAGTGATATCTATTTTGAAAAGGAAAGTGAAAAGAAGTTTTGAAAAATGGGCTTCGGCCATATATCTATGTAAAAGCATGGGATGCATGGGATTGGGAGTATGTGTTTTTGGGGTTGGACCCTTGTTCTTGCAAAGACTAATTCTTGCATGTTTTATTTAAATCTCTTGCAATTGTGAAATCAATATATCCTATTCACACTCTGATTTCCTTGTGTTTTCTTAAATGCTTGGAAACTAGGTCTTGGAGCTAGCGGTCCACTACTTAGCTTGGAGAGATGATTGAGGAAGTATAGCTTGGACGGATGGCTTGAGGCATGGCTTGAAGGAGTGGTTCTTTTGGCTTGTGAGCCAGGATAATTATTTAGAGGAATCATACTCTTTGATATTAGTACTTTTACATTCTTTTAGTACTTGTTCCTTAGAAGCAAAATTTGGTACTTGTGGTTTGTTGGTAGAAAACTATGACATTGGAATTTTCATATTCGTACTTGATGTTAGTTGATGTTGTCTTAAACTTATTGACTATTGGGTTCAATGTTAAGAAAATTTTTATTCCGCATATTTTGAATGAGAATTTTAGTAAGGGATGTTACACATGGTCTCTCCGTCGCCTTTCTCAGCATGGGATATCAACATCATCGGAACCATTAACCCCAAGGCCTCCACCGGTCATCAATTCATATTAGTCACCCTCGACTACTTCACCAAATGGGTGGATGCTGCAAGTTTCGCGTATGTAATCGAAAGGGTCATCACAAGATTTATCAGAAACAACATCATCTGCTGCTATGGCTTGCCAGAGAATTTGGTAACTAACAATGCAAAGAACCTGAACAGTTCCCTAATACAGCGGCTTTGCGATCATTTCCACATCAAATATCAGAACTCAACTATCTACCGTCCACAGATGAATGGAGCGGTAGAATCAGCCAACAAGAACACCAAGCGGATCATCCGCAAGATGACACACACACACCGGGACTAGTATGTGAAGCTGTCATTTGCTCTTATGGCCTACCAAACAACTACATGGACTTCTACTGGGGCAACACCGTATTCCCTAGTTTATGGCTACGAAGTTGTTCTTAATCCAGAAGTACAGATCCCATCACTCCGGATCATGATGGAGGTCGGTACGGAAGACGCAGAATGGATCAGAGCCCGACACGACCAGTTGGCTCTTCTAGATGAGAAAAGACTAGCAACAGTCTTCCATTGTCAATGCTATCAATAGAGAATCTCCAAAAGCTTCAATAAACATGTATGGCCAAGAGTCTTTCAGCAAGGCGACTTGGTCTTGAAGTGGATTCTCCCCGTTCAAGAAGAAGCAAAAGGGAAGTTATCCTCCAATTATCAAGGGCCCTTCATCGTGGCCAAGGTGCTATCAGGCGGAGCCGTCATCCTAACAGAAATGGATGGACCCGAGTTCCCTCTCCCTCTAAATTCTGATATGCTAAAGCTCTACTATATCTGATTAGTAGCAGCTATTTCAAAAATCAATGATTAAATTCCGAATTCGATAAAGACATCATCTTCTTGATAATTGATCCGATAAAATTTGAGTGTAGTAGCATTTCCACTCTCTCTTTTGTGGCTTAAATACAAATATCCTTTTCTCCTCTTATCTAACAAGAGCGATGCAAAAAAAACTATCATCATCATGTTTATACGATGATCAAAAACAAATCGTTACCTCCTTCACACAAACAAAAAGAGAGATTCTACAAAAGATCTCTACCTACTTATTTCTAAATTCTTTAGCCTTTCCTCATAATGGAAGTGCTCATGCTCACTCAAAGTCATCAGACCTTGGTCAAAAAGTTTGTGCCTTGTTGAAGTCAAAATCCGAATCATTTAAAAAAAAAACACCATCCGGCATAGTTAAAACTTAAGAAGGAAAATTATGGCAAAATCGGATAACCCCGCATGGTTAAAACCCAAAAGGGAATCATGGAAAAACAAAGGGGATACAAATCCTGTATAGTTAAAATACGAAAAGGGACTACAGCAAAAATGGATCAATCCAGTACGGTTAAAACCCGAAAGGAGACCGTAAAAAAATTGGAACAAAAACAAAAGGCATCCAGCATAACTATCAACCCAAAAGGGGTTTACGGCAAAAATGGATAAAGAAAAAGCCAACAAAACACACACACACTGAACCACTCTCCGGAGTCAGTCAAAACTACAGAACATGTCTGAATAGTGGTGAAGTCAGAACAGATGTCTACGTAAAAATTAGTTTTCCAAGGAATCAATTTCCCCGAAGATCTAGTTCGATTTGGTCCAGTGGTCTATCGCTTCATATGCTAAAGATTACGAAGTCATTCACACAGAAAGGATGAATCTAGGTTTCTGCCTTCGATCAATTGGTGAGGCCTTGTTTATCGAAATTATTTTGATTGATTAATATAGATTGTGTATCAATCTCTCCTAGCAGAGAATCATAAATGCCTTTGAACATACTTGCTTATTTGATATAAATTGCAAATAGTGATATGTATTCATACACAAAAATGATATACTGACATTCTATATAGACAAAGAAACATAGAATACAGAAAAAGAAGAAGAACAAAAAGGGCTAACTATATAGTGTCTTGCTGAAAAAAAAAACAAATATGTACAATGCATATCTGCTACGAAACAAAAAAATCTATGTCTATGTGCTACAGGTATTAGACATCTCGGCTCCTGCCATCATCCCGTCGTCCGCGACGTCTGGGTCTCCGGTCAACAGAACCTCTAGAGAGGTCTGGGGCAACCTGAAATAGAAAGAAAAATCAATCAGCATAAAAAAGAAACATGTCTACATTGATCTATGAAAAGATAAAGATAGAAAGTAAACTACTGATTTACGTACCTCATCCTGGAAAAAATCCTAACCTGGAAGTGCTCCTCTCTACTGATCCCTCCACTGCTGGAAGTCCTGAAAGTACTTCATCTACTCCTCATCAAAAAAGGGCTGGGAAGTCTGGGCTCTGCGATCAGCACCCCTCATTATCTAAAAGAAACGCTTCTGCTCGACGCCGATCGAATGTCCACCGCGAACTGAGGTCGTAGTGATAAAGTGGCCAATGGACACACTCTGAAACCAGGCAGTGTAGTCCCCCTCCATCATGAACCCAGCAACATCAATATCTCCCATAACCGGAGACCAAGCCTGCCCAAAAGTAGCAGCAAACGGACACCCGGGGATCCGAACCTCTCCCATCGTCTGACGCCAACAATGGTCACCCATATACAGCTCCCAGGAGGAAAAGGAGAAGAATGTGTATCTCCGAGATGACAGATATATCTCGATGCCATATGTGCCTCCCTCTGTCAAGTAGAAGAATGGCTGCCAGGTGACGTCATCTATCGTGACAAGTCTAACTGGGAGCAAAGCATCACGAAGTCCAACACATCCAAAGAACGCGCAGACAGACGTGGCCACTGCAAAGCCCTAGGGATCACATACTCCAGGCCAGTGGGACGGGGGTGCTCCACGCTTATATGCTCGAAGGACCACCACAACAGAAAGGGCTAGAATCCCAACTGTGTCGGTGCTGGGCAACTAACTCTCCTCCTCATACCCTGGAGGAATGAAGCAAATGTAAAAAACCCCCAATCAAAGAGGGCACCATCCGGGAAATCTACCATCCCGACGTAAGATACCGGAAACAAAGTGCCATTGTTATTTAGAAAACATGACACTATCAGATAAATAAGCAGATGACGCTGCCGCTGGTATAGCTCCCGGTCGTCTATCTCTATGGTGTAGAAGAAGTCTCCACCCCTCAGTACAGATCCCGGGATCTCTCTCCCATTCATCTCATAATAATAGATACCCAAAACTCTCTCCGCATCAAGGACACTCCCCTCCATCCTCTGGAAAGGGACCCCTCCAAACCTCAAACCTGTGATAACGGCCCACTCAAATGGGGTAATGCCTAACTTACAGTCTGTAAGGCCCCGACCCGAGTGAATAAGTTAAATAAGCTTAATTTATTTTCTAGAATTTATTTAACTTTATTTAAGGCTAATAAAATAAGGTTTGAGTTTAATATAAATATATGAGGTTCGAAAAAGGCTAGGAGCCTAAGAATGTAGCAAAGGAAGAGTTAGAAAGGCCCAAGAGGAAGACCAACCCGAAGGCTGTCCGAAACACCCAGCCCGGACCAGCCCAGGTTGGCCCAGCCGACCAGTCCAGCCCAGACCTGCGCTGCAAAAATGGCTGCACGGCAGCTCTGCCAGACGTCAGGGACACGTCCCATCCGGACTGACCCGCCGCCTGAAACGGACGGGACAACTCAGTCGCAGGTTGCAGACTGGTAGGTCAGGTGCTCAGGCCTGACTTCGATGGGACAAGTCTTTGCCTAGTTCGGTAGGATTAAGGAAACCTCAAATCCACCATAAATGCTCCCAACTACCCCCAGCTCCTCCGAACCCCTATATAAGCATTCCTGCTCCAATCATTCAAGTCCCACACCAGAATTTCCTCTCGAGCATTCATTCTAGAGAGAGAAACAACTATCCTTTGGATACTTAGCTGTTCGGCACCTCTGTTCGGCCAAGCCCTTGCCAGATCAAGAGCCACTCAGGTCACGGTAAGATTCGAATATAACACGGAGGGAGAAGTACGAGCTATGATTAATTACAACTTACGACTATTGGAGCGCGCCTGCGTGGTGGCTAGAAGGTCTATCCAGCATTGGGAATTCGAATATCTTATGGAAGGAGCGAGAAACCGCCTTATAAATGGTAATAACGATGAAGCTCCACCTGAAAAAGAGGAAGTAGCTGAGGAATAAGAAGAGCCCATGGAATGGCACAACAAAGGTTGGGACCTCAAATTCAAGAATAATCCCGAGGATGACCTCGAAGAAGATCCAAGCAAAAAACAAGGAGGAAGACGAAGAAGACATCGACATAAACCGCGAGGAATGGGTTTATCCACCCTATGAGTGGCCTAGCGATGACGAGTAGTACCATATTATTTTAGAATTTCTGACGTATATTGTAGTGTGCCCGGACGCACTTAAAACTTCAGCTTATCTGCTTATGTTATGTTTCAATCATCATGAATTAATCAGACTCTTTTTCCTAGTTTCTAACTACGAATTCTTTCGCGAATAGAATGGTGAACACAAGAACTAACAGAGGAAGTCAAGATCGAGACGAGATTGGAGAATTGCGTCAAATGATGAGAATGCTGACTGGGACGGTCCGAGCCCAACAAGAAGTTATCAATCAGATTCAGAATCAGGAACCAGTAGTCGAGCCTCCACCGGCTAACCTAGAAGAAGAGGTCATCCATCCTGCCCGTCCAATAGCAAACATGATCGTGGTCAAAGAATTCTTAAAACTGAAACCCTCAACGTTTAAAGGAGGAATGGATTCCGTTTAAGCTAATGAGTGGATCTCGGAGATAGATAAGAACTTTCAACTCCTTCAATGTTCGGAATGGCAGAAAGTCGACATCGGATCGTATCTATTAGTGGGAGAAGCCAATCGTTGGTGGAATCTGAAAAGCGCATCGGATCCTGTTATGAATTGGGGAAGATTCTTAGAGATTTTTAAAGAAAAGTTTTCACCTCGCGCCATGTTGAATACTAAGCGTATGGAGTTTGAGAATTTGAAGCAGAGAAGAGCCACTACAGTAGCCGAATACGAAGCAGAGTTTACCAACCTTGCTGAATACGCCCCGTATCTGATTTCCACCGATAAAATGAAAGCCCGAAGATTTGAAGATGGGTTGAGGCCCGAGATTCGTAGAGTCGTTCGTCCCCTCCTTCTGCCATCCTATACTGATGTGCTGGACAGAGCAATACTGGTAGAACAAGACATAGATGAAAGCCGACGCTACTAGGAGAGAAAAAGGCAGAATCAAAATCAAGAAAGAACCAACCCTCCC
>NMUG010000500.1:0-21928 GCA_002855965.1 Monotropa hypopitys | reverse complement strand
CCTCTCATATGAATACAATCACTAAAACTTAACCAACCTTTCTCAAACATTTCACTCTAGTCATGGTCGGTATTACTCCCAATATAGGTGTCGACAACTGACATCAAATAGCTTTCCACCAATAAGATACCCCACCCTTTAAAATCATAAGATGATACTCTCACCTGTTGTTAATCAATTAACTCTAAAACATCATCAATGCCCTCTATATCTATTGTCAAATCTGTCGCTTCATCACCACTCCCCCAAAATCACATGAATTTGACTTTATAAAATTATGAGGTCATAACCAATCTGAATTCACATTAATCACCTGCATCACTAGGCCAATTATCCCTTGAGTTGTCACTATCGTCAAACATTTCACATCTTCCTTATTTGGATAATCCTTTCAACTGTCGCATTATTGCATTCCATTTACTTCCTGTCAATCACACAACAAAAAAACATGGTGGAAACAAGCATCAGATATAAAACTCACGCGTTAGTCACACACACCTCAATGACTTACATGCATGACTCAACCCTCTATGGTCCACTACTTAACCACTCTTCCAACACTACCACAACCCCTAGCATTTTGTTATACTATGCTTTTCCACTTAACTTTCTAAGACTTTCCATTGGAAGAGAACGTTGATCAGACATTCTTCCAATAGGATTTCAAGGCAAGTCCCATGGGTGTCAAGGACACACATAATAGTCACAAAATACTAATACCACAATTCCAACTCTTTACTTCAATCACATACTTCTAACACAATTCCACTTATTTATGCGGTCCCCTAACTCAGACTTAAAACCTAAGCTTTGATACCAAGTTGTAACATCCCAAACTCATAATAACCAAATTAGTACGGAAATAAAAATTTTCTTTAATTTTAAACACCTCGAATAACATTCATAAGTACCAAAGAAACATAACATCTCAACCTCACTACATACCACGAGTGATCTCATAACCCAAACAATCTTTTAACAAAACAATTTACCAAACCCTAATGATCTCCAATTCAAGTCATCTAAGAAATAATAATGACTATAACAATATGAGAAAAAGGTCAACTACTAGACGATCATTACTACCAAGAAGTGCATCAATAACCAAGCACCCTACCACCAAGCATGAGACTTCCCTCTGGTATTATAGTGGACCACTATCCCTGCTACCTATTTTCCAAGTCAAAATAAGGAAAACAGAGTGTGAACATATGCATCGCAAGTTCTAGATTAAAGGCAAGTAAAAGCACGATTTAACTTTAAAACAACAATGTTCTAAAAACAGGAAAGATGCAATGCCATGCATGCTACCAAACCCTCTCAACTTTCCCTTTTCCCAAAGCCTTCATACATAATATAATTCCGGTCCGGAGCCCCTTTTTCTCAAAATAGTGGACTTCTCACGTCCTTTTTCTTTCAAAATAGCTATTGCTATATGCAATAGTTCGTGCACCCCGTACACTATCACATGGAACCACATCCTCATTTCATCATGCCGTCAAACTGCATCCCGAACTCGACATGGAACATGTCACCGAACCGCAGCCCGACTTCAACATGTAAAGGGGCGTCCCCTATGGCCATATAGGCACCGATTCTCATCCGTCATATCTCATATACATATCGCATATAAAAAACTTTCCAAAGACTCCTTTCACAAAACATGCCCATAGGCTATAATATTTTCTCAAATCTCTTTCTCAAAGCATTTTTCTCAAAACATTTGACATAGGTTAAAACCCCCTCAAAATATGCATATGTTATACACATGCAACATGCCATGCAACTTCCCATGATTTTGTGTAGTTACTATAAAATACAAGAGCACAAGTATCTAAAATATCAAGATGCTACATCCCTACACTCACCGATACTGGTTAGGGAATAATTCCCTTATTCTTATCCGGTATTTCCCGGTTCTCCACGCTTGTCCCTATGAAAACATTTCACAAAATCAGTCCAAGTTGAATAAATTGGATAACACAATGTAGGCATGAAAATAAATTACATTATTTATTCAAAAGCATTCATACCCCTCTATACATGCATATCAATTCTAATTGTGCCAATATGCTCAAGGATTTCCAAAATCTCAAACACTAATATATCCATAAGTGACATCCTTGAGTAAATTTGTCACGATCTATAAGTGTGTACAATTTTCATAACACAAGGAAAAATCTTTGTTTAGACAAATCATAGGGATTTCTTCAATCACTTCTACTACATGAATCATCATACAATAATCCCCCCAATTATGCAATATGAGCCTTCACTTAAAATCCTTAGATGATAGTCCATCTATTGATACATGTGTCTTGTGAGATCCTAAAATCAAATAATCACCACTCTGGACAAATCTTACAAGTTTCATGATGATTTTTACTCTAAATCAAAATGTTCCTTAATAATACTTGTAGATCACAAGGTTATTGAGCATCTCAAATCCAAAGCTATATATATAACAAAACTTTCAAAAAAATATGAAATCAACACGAAATCCACACAACTTTTTATATAAAATTCATAGATCCATTCATGCTACACGACATATATGAACATGGACCCTATATACAATCTATAACTCGAAGATTGATGGAAGAGTTAGGGGGAGAGTTCATAGAATATCAAAGTTTGTAGAACTTACCACTTCATTTAAGACAAAAGAAGATTAGACCACCCAAGCTTCCTCATCTCTTTCAAAAATGAAGGTTTCTCATGGAGTTTCTCTCTCTAAGACTCTCTCTAGGTTTTGGAGGCATAAAATGGAGGCTAATGACCTCTAAGTATAACCCTAATATAGATTAGGGTGAGTGGGAACCGTCTTAGGTGTAAAATCCCCTAATTACCCACTTAAAAACTGTTTTCGGATTTTTAACACAGCGATGCAGGGTTATCGATAACCCGATCCAAGTGGTTATTGATAACCCAGTCCTCGGAACTTAGGCTAGACCAGTGCAAAACGCTGGTTATCGATAACCAGTCAAAGCATGTTATCGATAACCAGTCCTGTAACTTCCGATTATCGATAACTAGCCAACCATGTTATCGATAACAAAATGCTCGGAATATTAGCTGGAACACCTTAAACACCCAGTTATCGATAACCTACCGAACCATGTTATCGATAACCCAACTCTCGGGATTTTGGCTGGGACACCACAAACGCCTAGTTATCAATAACTTACCAAACCATGTTATTGATAACATAGGCCGCGGGAAATTTGTATGACTACAACAAAACATGGTTATCAATAACCGCACTACCTAGTTATCAATAACTAAGTCCTCTGAAAAAATGGTTGGCCATGATTTCTCCTCTTCTCCAAAACCCAAATCACCTCAAAACACTCCCAATCCTTTCAAATCAATCTTAAACATTTACCCAACCTTCTAAACCTCAAGGGTTAGACCCAAACACTCCATAAGTGACATTAATTATTTCTACAATATAATTAAAAGAATTTTAATTAAAGTTTTGGGTCATTGGTATTATAGTCGAAGCCCCTCGAGAATGCGCGGAGGATCTAGTTCCATGTATCAACACTTTATGCCCTTGGTGGAGACTATCGAGTAGATTCTGGAGGACTTGCATTCTGACCCTAACTTGGAATAGCCAAGGAAGTTAATGACTGGCCCGAGCAGGAGGTCAAGAGATAAGTATTTCCATTTTCATTGGGATCATGGGCATAACATGGATGATTGTTTCGATTTGAAAAACCAAATACAAGAGTTAATTCAAAAAGGGAGACTGAAGAGATTCGTCTGCAGGAAGGGCCAGAGGGAGACCCAACCAGGGAAAGAGCCGAGGGCCAATAGAGACGAGGGCCGACATCAGAATGGAACCTTGGGTGAAATCAAGGTCATTCATGAAGGATTTGAGAGAGGAGACAAGTCAAGTTCTGCTTGGAAGGCTCATTTGCAATGACTGCGAAGGGAAGACCCGATGGAGGTATGTGCAGTTGAAAGGTCAGTAAAAGTACAGAGAACCGACGAAGAGATTCCTATTATTTCTCAGAGGAGGATGAGCAGGTAACCATCTACCCGCATGATGATCCACTGGTGGTAGGTATGATTGTCACCAACTTTGAGATGAAGAGAATATTGATCGATAGTGGAAGGTCAACGGACATTTTGTTTCTTGCTGCCTATGACCAACTGAAGTTGGGACACGACAGGATCCATCCCATGAGATCTCCCCTTGTCGGGTTGTCGGGGGAACTGGTTTACCCTAAGGGACAGATTGTGCTGCTCGTAACAATGGACAAGGAAGGCATGTAGCTCACCCAGATGGTGGATTTCCTAGTGGTAAATAGCCTATCAGCATACAACGCTGTCATAGGCCGGGCTACCCTAAACAAATTCAAAGGAGTAATCTCGACATACCACCTCAAATTTAAATTTTACACCCCTAATGGAGTGGGAGAGATTGTCACGCCCCGGATTTTCAAACCTTTTTTTTTGAAATAGAATAAAAGTAAGGCTTATTGTGAAACCATATTTATCAAATCACAAACAAAGGGGTGAATTATAAAACATGCGGAAATAAAATAACAACAATCTTTTTGATTTTCAACTTGCTTTAAACAACCCAATATTACAATTCTTTAAGGAAAGGGGAATGCCGTAGGCTACAAGGGGAAAACTAGGGGAAACTGTAGTAAATAAATGAAACCAACATGAGATGCTCCTCACACAAAAAGAACCTGGAGCAAGCCAAAGCCAACTCCTCGCTACTAGCTATCCAACCCTGCAACCCTGCAAAGAACTATAGAAAAAAGGTTGAGTCATAAAGACCCAGAAAATATGCACCTATCAAGTGCAAACGTAACTATGGTGACATGTGCAAGTGGTGTGAATTCCTATGATGCAATCCCAAGCATGACAATAATCTCACCACCTCAACACCACTACCAAGTCACTAACCAAGACTAAAGTATAAGTCTAACCAAGACTTTCATCAACACAAGCGTACTAAGAGAAACCCAACCATTTGCCTTCACTCAAGCCAATAATCACATAAGTCATAATCCTCTCTCTTTACCAAGTTTCCATCCACACATTCTGTCAACACGTCCTATCACAAGGGTCATAAGGACCAAGGATCCCAACTACGATCATGCGACGCGGTGAACCATCACCACAACTAGGGAGGACGCACCCAAGGACACAATCCGTCTACCATAAGGCCCAAGCCTTCCACTATTTATATAAAACCGTATCTTTACCATGGCTAATTCTATGACTTATCCAAATATCTACAGCGGGCTAATTTCACGACTTAGCCTAATATCCACAGTGGGTTAATTCCACGACTTAGCTAACATCACAATCCACCTAACTATAACATATCCGACAATCCTCTATATATGTATATATATATATAGGTACACATTGGTGAATTGATTATCTTGTTTAGATATCGTGTTCGACTCCCGGCTCAACGTTACTTTGAAACCAAGTCACACGAGTGTCGACCGCCTCACTAAATAAGGACTGTCTTACCCCAAACATGGACTACATTTTGAAAGAATCACACGAGTCTCGAACTGTCCCACGAGTAAGGATCGGCCTACCCCAAACATGGACCATCATATTGAAAACCATTTTTAAAATCCGTTAAGCCCGGGATCGATTTAGAGTCTCCTTGACGAGAACACTCACTCACGTCGAATTGCCACGAGGAATGCACTATCATACGAGGTGTCACGAAGAATACACCATCACACACGAAGTGCCACGAGGGATGCACTATACACGAGGTGCCACGAGGAATGCATCGAATACGAGGTGTCACGAGGAATACACCAACTCACAAAGTGCCACGAGAGATGCACTGTCTAACAACAATCAAGGGCCACATTATTTGGCCACCTACACCACACTCACAAATTTAGGTTATTTATGGTTGGTTGTTTAGTAAGTGAATTTAGTAGATTTTAGGGTACAAATCGAAGAGATGAATTCTCCTTCTAGGGCAACGAGTTTGCCTACAAGGGACGAGTTCCCAAATCGAGGGTGACGAATTCACCTAAACATTTCTACCACAAGTATCGATAGCCTAGGAACGAGTTCCCTAGTCTAGTGTGACGACTTCACACATACTTACCCACATCTCTTCACCAAGGCATTTCACTAAACATCTACTGTGCATAAATGCACTCAAGGGTCCTAGCCACCAAGGACACCGAGTTCATAATCCCAAGTTCTCAATCATAAACCTAAGGCCACATACAAGGGCCAATTCATCAAGGCCACACATACAAGGGCCTAAGTAAAGTCACCCAAATTTCTCCAGGACCACATACAAGGGCCTAACCAAGACTTGACAATTCTATGGAACAAAGACTTATACTCGTAAGTCTCTCAGACATGTCATCAAACACCTAGAGGGCACTAGATTGCCACTCAATTCCCTCAAATTCATCACCTAGGACAAAACCCCCAATTTCCATCCAACTCCCACAACTCAATTACAAGTCCTAGTCTTCAATTTACTATCACATAGTCTAACAACCATTAAGGACACTCTAATCCAATGCAAGGATGAGTCCAATTTCCTTTTATCAAACAAGTCAAATTCATAATTTCTCAAAACATGATTTTTATAGCAATCCCTTGAGTTTAATTCATGAAATCATTTAGGTGACCAAACATAATTACGTAAACACAAGATAGAAGCACATTTATCTTAAGCTCTAATAATGGCGGAAAACCCTAGCCGCGAAATCATTGATACCGATGAACCTATATACGTCAATGGAGAGATCGTTACTATGGGAAAACAAGTCCCTAAAGGACCATTAAGAGAAACTCACTTTCAAGAATGACTTACCCGAAATTTTGAGAAGGTGACGACGAAACATAGGTTTCCGGAAAGCTCTCGATGTGTAGAGCGACATTTTCTTCGGGTTTTGAGGTTGGAGCACGTCTGAGCCTTGAATCGTAGGAGAGAAGCTAGAGCTTCAATGGAGTTTGAGAGAGAAAAGAGAGAGAGAGTCTAGGGTAGAAATGAAGGAGAAGACTCTCTCAGGCCAAAATTTGGTATAAGACACGACCTAGGGGTAAAAGGACAACAATACCCCTCATTAAAACACAAAATAGAACATTTTCTACGACCATCGTCCGGACGAAGCCCAACGTCGTACAGACGAAGACCACCGTGGTCCGGACGAGCAGCCCTATGGTCCGGACGACACCTCCTGAAGCACAATCACACATTCTGAGACCTTCGTCCGGACGAGACTAACCCATCCTCCAGACGACCACTCCTGAACCATTTTGCTGTCTCCCTGCCGAGCTCGTCCGGACGAGACTCGGTCGTGGTCCGGACGGCCGTACCCGAAAATTTTCAGAAACTTAAACGTGTGACGTCCGAGGGTGTTTCGATCCTAACTTCTTTGTCCGACCTCCGATTGAGGTGATTCAAGTTGCATTGGATTCGTAATCCTCTACCTCATCCTAGGGTCAACCACCTTAAATCACACTAAGATTTTAAGATAAAACAAAATTAAGATTCCAAATCTAATTAAAAATACGAATTTATAATTCGAAAATTTCTTTATAAAATACGGGTCGCTACATCTCAACCACCTTAAAAGAATTTCGTCCCCGAAATTTACTAAGGTTGGAGGAACAAGAATCATGACCAAGAATACCAAACATGCGAAGAATTTGCGCGCCACACAAAAGAATACAAGGGACAACTCCCGGTATGGTGTGGACACGCCGACACGAAAGGGACATGGCGATACCAAAGAGACACGCCGGCCAAAGAATCAATTTTGCCAAAGACATAAGGGACAAAGGATCCCATAAGGGATTTGTCTCCTCAAGAACGAGAGACCAACAATCGTCTTACTAACATGTTCATACAAGAGTGAATCGGATTTATAATCGTCAACACTCCTCTATCATTCTACAAACTTGCAAGCACACATTTTATGAACGTTACTCTACCCACGGGTATACACACATATCCCCATACACACACCCGATGCGATAATCAAGTGACCACTATCATTCAAGTTTGAGATGTGCCGGCCGGACACGATTCTCAACCTAAGTCATAGGGTCATCCATATATCACACAATCAAAGAAATACACACACGGTCGACTCCACACTGAAGGTGTAGGAGTAACCGACTCAATTACTCATTTCCAATTTCTCTAACAATCTACCCATCACTTAGGGCACAAAGGATATGAGTTCACAAGGCAACAAGAATGATCTCAAGGGACATGTCAACCAATCAAGTGGAAAACAATACCAAGCTTGGACATCACAAAGAAAACATGGTGGCGCAAAACAACCAATGTACTTATCCACAATCCAAACGGAACAAAATATTATGACTCGTATCATTTAAGCATCGAACTCATAGAGTACAAGAATAAGAAACTTGCAATAAGAGATACTCCATTGGATAACAAAAGTCTCAAATGTGAAGAGCCACTATAAAAGGTATCCGAAGAAGGACCAACATCTAGGATGAAATGCATAACTCCAAACTGAGTTCACAATGCTACAAGCGTAAGACAACGAGTTGGTAATTCCAACAACACAAAACATAATTTTTGACAAGCAAAGACAACCAAGTCTACTAAAACTGAAAAGTAGGCGGATGTGGATTTGCAGTAGCTATAGAGTACACCCTACCGCGGGTCATCTGGTTTATCGGTTTCTTGCCCCTCTGAATCGAAGCCCGACTTGCACCTCTAGAACTAGTTCCTCTCTCGAATTGAGGATTTGGTGTAAACGACTGATGTTGAAGTTACTGACTGTGACTTCCTGGCTGGAAATGCTCAACTATTGGTCCACCCAACGAGTGATGCCCAACTGACATCTCTTCCCTCGTGCCGCTCCTCTGTGGGCAAATTCTTCCCACATGCCCTGACTGGACACACTCAAAACAAGTAACCTAGGGACACCGAGAATGGTAGTGCCCTTCCTGATGGCAATGATGACAAACAAGGTGGTTCCTGGGTTGCTCTCCTGCAACACCGATACTGACAAGGGACTGAGAACCCTGCTGACTCTGAGAAATAGAATGATCTCTAAGTCGCTTCCTCCCGAAGCTGCCTGACGAAGACGTGGAATGCGAAACTGAAAGTTGTCGACGAGGTTCCCACACTATGACTTCTTTGTCCTCTTCCTGGCAAATAGGCTCAACAGCCCTAGCGCGATCTAACATGGAAGCAAAAGAACGGATACACTGCCCAACAATAAGTCTCCAGATAGAGAGGCGAAGACCCCGCTTGAACCTCTTACACTTGCGATCTTCAGAACTGACCAACTCTGGAGCAAAACGAGACAACGACTGGAATTTAATCGTGTACTGGGAGACCGTCATGTCGCCCTACTGTAACAATTCGAACTGCATCCTCAACTGCTCACGAAATGCTTCGGGAAAGTACTGATCCTCGAAGAGAGAAATAAACTACTCCCATGATGTAGTATCAACATCTTCATCTACAAATCCTGGATTTGCGACTCTAGCCAATCTTCGAGCATCTCTCTTGACTTCAACAATGGAATTCCACCACTCTCCGGCTTCACCCACCAACTGATACGATGCAAAGGACACTCGCAAACCATCTTCGTGAATCTGAAGAGTGTTTAACACCCTGCAAATTCCAGAAAGCTAATGATTGGCCTCAATTGGCTCACCCTCTCCATTAAAACTAGGAGGGTTCATAGCACGGAACTCACACAAAGGCTCCATCACATGACTGACATCTCCGGCTCTAGGGGCTTGAACCGCTCTAGTGGCCTCAACTATGGCCTCGACAAGCTGCCTCACAAACAATCTAGGGTCCAGTGCTTCCTCTCGACCCACTTCGACATTCCCTTCTTTACGAACATGTCCTGTTGGGACTTCCTGACGCACCTGACAAAGCCGACGACCTCCTTGACGAGTAACCATACTGACAATCAAAGAATTAGCGGCGATATATCCTAGCCAACATCAAACATTGTAATCAATATACTAGTCACAATAGTGCTAAGCTCAAAATTTGTAAACGAGAACTAGGAATCGACTTATACCGTAAGCTAGAAGAATCAACTACTTACTCAACACACACTCATAACCATAGGTATAACCTCCAATACCTTATCGGAAACCAAACTCATCCGAGTATAAATACTAATGCCTATGCCTCAAACAAGGGCATACTAATGCCAACTTCCTATGCCTCAAACAAGGGCATACTAATGCCATGCAACACTCAATGCATGCAAACACATGCAAAAGACTCCACGGAAAACATGTGAAAACCCATTAAGATAAAAAATTTCCCAAAGTTCCAAGGTTTTCGAACAGAAAGCTTTGATACCAAGTTGTCACACCCCGGATTTTCAAACCATTTTTTTGAAATAGAATAAAGGTAAGGCTTATTGTGAAACCATATTTATCAAATCACAAACAAAGGGGCCGTGAATTATAAAACATGCGGAAATAAAATAACAACAATCCTTTTGATTTTCATCTTGCTTTAAACAAGCCAATATTACAATTCTTTAAGGAAAGGGGAATGCCCGTAGGCTACAAGGGGAAAAGTAGGGGGAAGCTGTAGTAAATAAATGAATCCAACATGAGATGCTCCTCACACAAAAAGAACCTAGAGCAAGCCAAAGCCAACTCCTCGCTACTAGCTATCCAACCCTGCAACCCTGCAAAAAACTATAGAAAAAAGGTTGAGTCATAAAGACCCAACAAATATGCACCTATCAAGTGCAAACGTAACTATGGTGACATGTGCAAGTGGTGTGAATTACTATGATGCAATCCCAAGCATGACAATAATATCACAACCTCAACACCACTACCAAGTCACTAACCAAGTCTAAAGTATAAGTCTAACTAATACTTTCATCAACACAAGCGTACTAAGAGAAAACCCAACCATTTTCCTTCACTCAAGCCAATAATCACATAAGTCATAATTCTTTCTCTTTACCAAGTATTTCCATCCACACATTCTGTCAACACATCCTATCACAAGGGTCATAAGGACCAAGGATCCCAACTACGATCACGCGACGTGGTGAACCATCACCACAACTAGGGAGGACGCACCCAAGGACACAATCCGTCTACCATAAGGCCCAAGCCTTCCACTATTTATACAGAACCGTATCTTTACCATGGCTAATTCCACGACTTAGCCAAATATCTACAACGGGCTAATTCTACGACTTAGCCTAATATCCATAATGGGCTAATTCCACGACTTAGCTAACATTTCAATCCACCTAACCGTAACATATCCGAATATCATCTATATATGTATATATAGGTACACATTGGTGAATTGATTATCTTGTTTAGATAGTGTGTTCAACTCTCGGCTCAACGTTACTTTAAAACCAAGTCACATGAGTCTCGGCCGCCTCACTAAATAAGGACCGGCTTACCCCAAACATGGACTAAATTTTAAAAGAATCACATGAGTCTCGAACCATCCCACGAGTAAGGATCGGCCTACCCCAAACATGAACCATCATATTGAAAACCAATTTTGAAAACCGTTAAGCCCGGGATGCACTATCGTACGAGGTGTCACGAGGAATACACTATCATACGAGGTGTCACGAGGAATACACCATCACACACGAAGTGGCACGAAGGATGCACTATACACGAGGTGCCACGAGGAATGCACCGAATACGAGGTGTCATGAGGAATACACCAACTCACAAAGTACCACGAGAGATGCACTGTCTAACAACAATCAAGGGCCACATTATTTGGCCACCTACACCACGCTCACAAATTTAGGTAATTTATGGTTGGTTGTTTAGTAAGTGAATTTAGTAGATTTTAGGGTACAAATCGAAGAGACAAATTCTCCTTCTAGGGCAATGAGTTTGCCTACAAGAGACGAGTTCCCAAATCGAGGGTGACAAATTTATCTAAACATTTCTACCACAAGTATCGATAGCCTAGGAACGAGTTCCCTAGTCTAGTGTAACGACTTCACACATACTTACCCACAACTCTTCACCAAGGCATTTCACTAAACATCTATTGTGCATAAATGCACTCAAGGGTCCTAGCCACCAAGGACACCGAGTTCATAATCCCATGTTCTCAATCATAAACCTAAGGCCACATACAAGGGCCAATTCATCAAGACCACACATACAAGGGCCTAAGCAAAGTCAACCAAATTTCTCCAGGACCACATACAAGGGCCTAACCAAGACTTGACAATTCTATGGAATAAAGACTTATACTCGTAAGTCTCTTGGACATGTCATCAAACACCTAGCGGGCACTAGATTGCCACTAAATTCCCTTAAATTCATCACCTAGGACAAAACCCCCAATTTCCATCCAACTCCCACAACTCAATTACAAGTCCTAGGCTTCAATTTACTATCACATAGTCTCACAACCATTAAGGACACTCTAATCCAATGCAAGGATGAGTCCAAATTCCTTTTATAAAACAAGTCAAATTCATAATTTCTCAAAACATGATTTTTATAGAAATCCCTTGAGTTTAATTCATGAAATCATTTAGGTGACCAAACATAATTACGTAAACACAAGATAGAAGCACATTTACCTTAAGCTCTAATAATGGCGGAAAACGCTACCCGTGAAATCCTCGATGCCGATGAACCTATATACGTCAATGGAGAGATCGTTACCATGGGAAAACAAGTCCCTAAAGGACCAACTAGAGAAACCCACTTTCAAGAATGACTTACCCGAAAATTTGAGAAGGTGATGACGAAACTTAGGTTTCCGGAAAGCTCTCGATGTGTAGAACGACGTTTCTTCTTCGGGTTTTGAGGTTGGAGCACTTTTGAGCCTTGGATCGGAGGAGAGAAGCTAGAGCTTCAATGGAGTTTGAGAAATAAGAGAGAGAGAGAGAGAGAGAGTCTAGGGTAGAAATGAGGGAGAAGACTCTCTCAGGCCGAAATTGGGTATAGGACACGACCTAGGGGTGAAAGGACAACAATACCCCTCATTAAAACACAAAATAGAACATTTTCTGCAACCATCGTCCGGACGAAGCCCACCGTCGTCCGGACGAAGACCACCGTGGTCCGGACGAGCACCACCATGGTCCGGACGACACCTTCTGAAGCACAATCACACATTCTGAGACCTTCGTCCGGATGAGACTAACCCGTCGTCCGGATGACCACTCCAGAACCATTTTACTATCTCCCTTCCGAGCTCGTCCGGACGAGCCTCAGCCGTGGTCCAGACGACCGGACCCAAAAATTTTCAGAAACTTAAACATGTGACGTCCGAGGGTGTTTCAATCCTAACTTCTTCGTTCGGCCTACGATTGAGGTGATTCAAGTTGCATTGGATTCGTAATCGAATCCTATAACTCATCCTAGGGTCAACCACCTTAAAATCACACTAAGATTTTAAGATAAAATAAATTAAGATTCCAAATCAAATTAAAAATACGAATTTATAATCCGGAAATTTCTTTATAAAATACGGGTCACTACAGAGATTAAAGAGACCAGAAGGCTACAAGGGAATGTTAAAACTAGTCCACCAGATACACATGAGAAGCTTTAACTATCCAAATCTGCAGGTTGACAGTTTGGATGCCCGGGATGAGGAAACAATTCTTCAAGGGGAGGTAACAGAGGACCTCTACATGGAAGAGATAGAGCCTGACAATCCACAAAGGCAAGTTAGTAGGGTCGACTTGGTCCCCAAAAATGAAAACCATCTTAACCAGTTTTCTTCAAAACAAAATGTGAAGTTTTTGCTTGGTCCCACAAAGACATGCCAGGCATTGACCCAAGAATTATTACTTATCAGCTAAGTGTCGATCCCACTATATGGTCGGTCAATCATAATAAGAGGAGTTTCACACCAGAAAGAAATAGCGCTACTGTCAGTTACCCAAATTGTCTGTCTGATGTGGCGTTGGTGAAGAAGGACTTAGGAAAGTAGCACATGTGCATCGATTTCACTGACCTAAATAAAGCATGTTCGAAAGACAGTTTTCCTCTCCCGCGAATTGACCAGTTGGTGGACTCAACAGCATGCCATGATCTCCTCAGCTTTATAGATGCCTTCTCCGCGTACAATCAGGACAAGATGGACGCGGATGACCACGAAGAGACCTCTTTGATCACCGATAGAAGCCTTTTGTAACGGCCCCAGAATTTTAAACCATATTTTTTTTGAAGGATGGTATTAGAGCAATTTAAATAACTACTAAAAGAAAGACAATCAACCCAATACCATCCACATGCATAATGTATTAATCTCAGGCAGGCATAAGTAAGAAAAATCATTAATTTACTTATTACAAAACTGGGCACCATGAACTTTAAAATAAGAGTGCGAAAAAAAAAGAGTACAATACAATGAAAATGCCTTTAAAGTATTCTAGCAATCTTGGATATCCACTCCAAGCCACTCCAATCATCCTTTCCCTATAAATAGAGGGTTAGTCAAATGCCTAGTAGAGAAACCTAAATAAGAGATATATGTAGATGCTATGTGTACAAAATGAGTATCGAAGTAAACATGTGATGCATGCATGGGGGACCTAAAAGGTTTTGAAAGAGTTATCAATCTAAGAGTTGTTTCCATTCCTTTCATGTTCCAAGACCAAGTATGTTCCAAAACATTTTCCAAAGGACCAAGTGTTTCCAAAACATTTTCCAAAGGACCAAGTGTTTCCAAAACATTTTCCAAAAGACCAAGTGTTCAAGTCAAGTCCATTTCCTTATCAAAATAAGGGTTTTCCCAAAATCATTTTTATCTTTCCTTATCAAAATAAGGTTCATCACAACTAATGATTTATATAGAGTTTAGGCTAATTCCGTGCTAGTAGCTCATCAACTAAACTAACTATATAATTCCTCGTATTACCCGACTCGACGAGAGTGTCCAGTCAAACCCTCATTGTGCAATGTCGTAAACGTATAACATTCAGGGATCAAAATCCCATATAATATAGCCAACTCAAAGGATCAAAATCTAATATCATTCACCACTTGATTTCCAACAATCATGTTTTTACCAATTTCTCAAGTTAGGCCCAACGGCCAAAATCAATGTTTTCCCATGGTTTATAAATACCAATTTTACATTTCAAACATCAATTTCATAATCCCACATCTAATTTCCTAAATCCCCAATTTTCCGAAATCATGTCAAATTAGGATTTATATAAAATTTGGGAGTTTTCAAATTAAGTCGCAGGGATATGAAATTGATACTCTAGGGAGTCCATACGACCCTTACAACAACTCCTAGACATGATTTGTAACTTAAACAAGTCCTGAAGCCCAACTTACTTACATCAACTATGGGTTTGACGAATTTAAAGTGGGAGAGAAGGGAATATACATACACTTATGTCAAATGGTTAGGATACTCTACCTCTTGAGACATTTATGTTTTCCATCCTAGGTGAGAGGTCCTCAACACTTGCACAAACCAAGCACGTCACTAGGAAGCTCTCGTCTAGCTCTCCAAGGTTAGACCTTGGAATATTTGCAAAATCTCAAGAGATTTGGTAGGAACTTAGAGAGAAGAGAGAGAGAATATACAGGAGATATGAGAGGGAGGTAGAGAGAGAGAGAGATAGGAGTTCTGAAACATTTTACAGCTTCCCCATGTTTTAGGATGAGTAAAAAGACCCCAAAATGACCAAAAAGCCCTTACTATGCTTCAGTACATTTGTTGTTCCGACACGCGTTACCGGTAATGCGCCAAACCAGTTACCGGTAATGCAACACGCAAGAGTCTACCAGACAAGACCCATTACCGGTAACGTGCTATGATGGATTACCAGTAATGCAACACTCAGAAGTTTTCTAAATAGATCCCGTTACCGGTAATGCACCAAAGCAGGTTATCAGTAATGCAAAACTTGGTAGTTTTACCAAAACTACTGCCGGGGTGTTTTGGGTCTAACTCCCTCATCCGGGCTCTGATTTGGAGGATTCAAGTTGCGTTGGATTCGAAATTGAATTCTTTATGATATCCTAAATCAACAACACCAACAATAAACAGATTATTTTAAGATCAAGATCAATCAAAATCTAAGGAATTGAATTCAGAAAGTCTAAAATTTAATTCATGAAATTCTAGACCGTTATAATCCACCTTTCTTAAAGCGATTTTGTCCACGAAATTTATATCATCCACCACACAAGAATACACTAGAGTAATGGAGAGATCTTCTAAGAATCAACACTCCCAGATACTTCTCTCGAAGTCAAGATACAAACAAGTTGTCCCTCAAAACTAGCTGGAACAAGGACCAATGACGAAGACAATACCCTTACAACTTGAGATATTAACATAAATAAGCAAGGAATTCATGGTTCCGAAAAAGGTTGTCAAACCACGAATCAATCTAACAAGATGAGTACAAGAGAGGATCCGAATCTCACATTATCATACACATTCCCGTAATAACTACTTGCCTGAATAGCCAAAGGAATAATGAATTCAAGGAAAATAAAAGGAGAAGGATAATCAACTCGATTCCAATCTCAAGCCATAACCAACAACAAGGTATCCATGATAAGGGATATGATAGGATAATATACACAGTCACCAAGAAATGCCGAACTAAGGAAAGAGAACCTGCAGAAAGGAGGAAAACACCACGCTTTCGCTATATTTCACAACAACCAACCATCTACATAGAAGGAGATCTTGACAAAGAAGGGGAGGTTCCAAAGACCATGCCCATAGAATACTACAAAGGAATCGATACCACCCATACGATTATGTACCAACACTCCAAGAATCTGAAACTTGAACATCGACAACACATACTGATACGATATGGATACACTGACAAGATACGACATGCCAATATGATACAGACATGCCGAAACAATACGGACACGCCAATACGATATGGTCACGCCGATACGATACGGACATGCCAATACGATATAGACACGCCGATATGATATGGACATGCCAACACGATACCGACATGCTGATACAATACCGACACGCCGATAGGATTTAAAAGGAATTAAGGAACCAAAACCACCAAACTTGAAACAGAGATGGAACTCAAGATCAGTTCACCACCAAGTACAAAAATCATGAGATCATTACACTTAAGGTCAACTCCTTGACTGAACAACTGTCACTAATCCACAAATCTCCACCTAAGTCTCACACTACTCCACAACTATGAGATAAATACACAATGAGTATAAAACTCCAAGACCAATTTCATACTAACATCCTTCAACGAACAAACTCAAGAATGACACCAATCCTCGCATATGACCAAACCCCCACACATACCTAGTGCGGTACCAAAACGACTCATGGAAGTTTGTTTTGAGATGTGATGGCTAGTCACCTCCTCAAATCAATCATCCCTAGTCCATCTTACACCACGTGACATGGACTACTCACACACCCGATCACGACAAACATCACTATATAGCTAAGTCAGTGCAGTTGACCCAAAAGACACACACACTACCTAGTGTTCTCAACACAGCTGTACAATACGAACACATTCTTACCTTTCCAACCAAACCATAACACCAACACTCCCCATCCCACAGACCAACAATATCACCTACTCTCACAAACAAGCTACTGATAGGAGACACTCTTTCTAAACCTGAGGTGTTCAAACACCAAGTGAATGAGATTACAAAATAAACAACGATTCAGATTTGTAGAACAATGCCACAATAGAAGAATGACCACAAGAGACCAATGCGTACAAGAAAAATAAGAGTATGATTGGGAGATTGAGGAGATCCACAGAATCCCACTATCTTCTCCTAGAAAAAGAGAATGGCATGGACATACAAGAGTAGGTAGATTGCACTACTATAGATGGAGAGCACACCATTTCCCCAACAAATGCCACAAACTTTGGCACTTCACGAATCATCAACAAAGATACAATAGAGGATAAGAATGACATCAAAATTTTTGAAAGAATAAGTCAAGAATCTTTCAATGCAATGGGCTTCTCCCATTGTTTCCAACCAACATCAAGGCGATACAGAAGGAGCAAGAATGTGCCACATGATGGCAAGTGGTAATTAACCCATACATCGCCAAAAAACTAGGCATCCTAGCATTGATTAGGACTAGGCACAAACGTGCACCATCAACATCCCGAACAAGGATAAATAGAAGCCACCCTTCACTCATATAAGTTCATGGAGATGGAAGAGACAAGAAACGACTAAGTGGTGACTTCCGCTCACCAATCAAAATCACCTATGGATAGAACATGAATATCATACTAAGGATAGAATGTAACCAAGGACATCACACAATCGAAGAAATCAAGAATAGGGGGGAATACACCAACTATGTAAAGAAGCATACCTTTACGATTATATGCCAAGGCTAAAGAGAATTCATTAACTCCAAGTTCTAATCACGATTTCCAACTCAAGGTTCATATCACACCTCTTCCCTGAACAATCTTGTAAGAGACTTCCATGCACATCAATGTGCCAATATCCCAACATACTTCAACCGAATACTCACTCTCAATGGATAACTCGACTAAACCTCTCTCACCCAAAACATGAACAAATCATACAGTACTCAGGATCTATCACTCCAATTCACCGCTCGCACCCAAATCTTTAAATCACTAAGTGACATCAACCTTACTTCAGTCGAAACCTCACATCGTCATCAAACAAGGATTGGTCCACCAGGTCCATCCTAAAAGATCAACAAAGTTCCCTTATTACTCGTCATCAAAGTTCTAGTGAACCTTATCACAACTTTCCTGAATTCCCACGATGGTCCCAAATTCTTGCAAGACACCTTACTAATTGACCAACAATTTTACACACGAAGACTACTAATGACTTGAACTTTCTAATTCTTATCACATCCAATTACCAAAAGGGATCATCCAATAACCAAGATGAACTAATCACCATAAACCAAGGGAAAAGAGAAACTGAGTCCCACTTTCACAATCCAAATAATCACACTTACCACGAAGACACAACACCAACTGAGCACTAAGGTGGGTTAGATACAAGTTTAAACTCCCAAATCATCCAATAAGTCTCAATTTTCAATGATGCCACATAATCACTTATACTCTCAGTATGCTAACTCTAATTACCTCAAGTTGCTAACTTGACTTCTTCTCATCCTTAAGGTACAATTCAACCCACAAAAGAAACACTTAAACTTATCTCGTCGACCTCACTCCACCAATAAATATCTAGCATCACGAAGCACTACATTTATCATAGTTTCCAAGCACATTAAACTTTCCTCATTCACTTAGACTATGTCGTCACATGATTCCTCAATCCTAAACAATTTAACAGAGAGGGTAATCCATAGAGGCTTGCCAAGGAAACCTTAAACAATTCTAAACTATACTCTAATGAAAACTCTAGCTCCCAAATAAGGGTAGGGTACTATTTTTGTCAAACATGTCTCAACGTACCAACCAACTTGGTACATAATCACAGGAGAGACCTGACAACTAGAGCACCAACTCAGCATAGATTTTGACCATGACTTGGCTTAATCTCAACCAAAACACCTTCCAAACTAAGAAGTACAACTTCCTACAAGGTTCTCAAACCTAATATCACCTAGTTCTTCAATACAAACCCCAACTCCACCAGAAGGGTCTAATTCGTTCCACACAGTTAAACATAGGGAAGATTATATTCGGGGAAAGGAATCAACTCCAAGGAGAGCGAATACCAACAGGGCTATCGAGCGATCCAGGTCCGAACTGAATGAGGTGAGGGCCAAACCTCAACCACGAGGAGACAACCAACTCCTATGTTAGAGGGAATGACACCCAAGAGGTTGACATCATAAGATGTGACATTACTCTACAAGGAGTACCAAATGATGGCCTTATCAAGATGGAAAGAAGATTTAAGGACTCGATTGCAAGATGGTATAATGAACTATCATCCCTAACCAGGGGACAAAAAAGGATGTTCGATCATCTAATACCTGTAAAATCTAATTTCCATTACTGAGGGAAGGATTAGGCAACCACAACCACGACAATAAGGATGTAATCTAGTGCTCGAAGGAAACAATGACAAGACCAATTATAAGGGCGTCAATAGGAAATTAGCATCCCTAACTGACGGATCAACACAGAAGGTTCCAGCACAACGATCTGACATATTTGCACAAGATATGATAGAAATCCCATCAATCGTGAAGACAGAGATGACAAAAGGCTAATCACGATGGTCCACTCTAAAGGTAGGATAGAAACAACTACCAATACCCAAGATAGATCCCAACAACAAAGTGACTTGAAAGAACAACTTGGGTACACCCAACCAAGGATCAACATCCTAGTCAATCAACAATAAGAAAGGACTCCAAGAATTAACCTTTATAAAAATTATTGGTTCAAAATTTTCTTTTAGTCCTCATGCAATGCACACAAACACACAAGCACACATGCATGATTATATGACATACAATGCAAAAGCAAAGTGATGCACCCATATGAGACTAAGTATCTCCCCAATGTCCCTAAGTTTTCGAAACATAAGCTCTGATACCAATTGTAACGGCCCTGAAATTTTAAACCATATTTTCTGAAGGATGATATTTGATAGAAAGTGTGTGGGACACATGTTTTAATAATGTCCCTATAATTTTCTTTTATTTCATGTGCTTGATTAGAGAATTATCTCTTTTTGTCCTGACTAGCATTATATGTTTAACCACAGTATAAATGCTCATGTCCCCATGAATTGCCCCATATGCCATATAGGTTATCAAGTATTGCATAAATCACATTATGTTTGTCATGAAAATAAAATGACTTAATAAGATGCATGCTAGTTTAAGAGCATTGCATGCATGAACTATGAAATTTGAATTAAGTATGCAAGTGTAAGAAAACAAGTGAAACATGAAAATGAATTAATTAGTAAAGAAATACATGAATGGCATAATGCTTGTAGAGAATGAAAACTGAATCATTTAAGAAATAGGAAGTTCAAGTTTAAATGACTTAAAGTTTAAAGTAAACTTGAATGACTTAAAGTTTAAAGTAAACTTGAATGACTTAAAATGAATTAAACTAGATTGGCTAAGTGATTGATGTGCAAAAAAGTTTTTAGAAGGAGTGTGCCCAATCCCCAATTCCTGCAAAACATATCCCAACTCCCTGTAAAACTAAGTGTAAACTAGAGGAAAATCAAATCTGGTCATCCCCGACGTTTAGCAGAGTATTCGCGGGGTTTTTTGGAGCTTTCCCGACATTTTTCTGCTGTTGGTCTTGCCGCCGGTCGCGCGAATTTGCTGAAAATGAAAATGGGTTTGATCAATTTGAGGGGTTATGCTACAAAATATATGCCAGAAGGAAAAAAATTGAGGGGTTATATGTGAGGGAGTTGTAAGGGATACAAAGGAACAACATAGGTAAGGAAAAAAACTCCAAGTCTCACATATACTTCCACATCCACCACCACCACTTCTACGATCATTCCCTGAGTAAACCCATAGAGAGTGTGTGTGTTTGTGAGTGAGAAAGGAATAAGAAGTCGCCATTGTTGTGAGTGTAAAGGTAAAGACCATTGAAACTTCCCTACTGGTTTTTTTCATGATTTTAGCTCCACCACTCCAGAACCAATCTCGTGTGAATAACCCTTGAGTGATTGTGTGCCTATAATGTGTGAGAGTACTCCTCTAAAACCAGCAACTTTTTGACAAACCTTCACATGCCACCTACTATCTAAAAATAGTCCAGTAGGTGTGATTGTGTGTATGCTCTTATCCTGTTTGGTCTTCAGTGTTAGCATACCTAAGGAGCATCTCTACTACTTGCAATCTTCACTTTGGTAAACTCTTTCAAACTTTCAAGTAGTTGTATACCTTTCATTTATGATATCATTGTTTTACACTTGGCCATTTGCATTCTTACATATTCATATCTTGGTTTAACCATAAATT
>NMUG010000499.1:0-21928 GCA_002855965.1 Monotropa hypopitys | reverse complement strand
TTTTAAATAAATTTCCATTCGTTTCATTAGATCGAAGAGCGTGTGTCGTTTGGTCCCGGGATGCCTTTGGACCTTTATACACTGTTTGACTTGAGTTTGGAACGTTTCAGGATGGTTCGGAACCCCCTTTCCTATCAATTTTTTCCATTCTGATGCATGCTGCATCGGTGCAGCCCTTTGGTGCACCGGTGCAGGAGTGCATTTTGGTTTGCATCGGTGTAGGCACTTGTTGCACCGGTGCAGATTGGCTCCTGTAGGTTCTGTTCAAGTTTGCATCGGTGCAGGTGTGGTTGTACCGGTGCAAGGGTGGTTTGCATCGGTACAGGTGGGAGTTGCACCGGTGCACGGAGGTTCTGAGTTGAGGCAGTGATGCGGATAGCAGTGCAGACGCTTACTTGGAGACACGTGGGAGACGCTACGCACGTGCTGTTGGTAAACCAGCCATAACTTTGGCTGTTTAACTCTGATTTGGGCCCATAATATATCGTTGGAAAGGTATCGAGAAGGCCCACACCCTAGAATACGCTACGCCGTATTCGAGTTGAGGAAATGGTCAAAAGGGGCTCCTGACAGTAGCTTTGGGCCATTTTTCTGTGTTGGGCTTTTGTTTTGGGCTGTTTTGTTTTCGTTTCTTTTTAGCCCGATTTGGTACCCGGTTTGTCCCGGGCCTAGGGTTTTATCGTAGCCTATTTAAACTCTTGTTCTTATTGTAATCGGGAGCTTTTGATTTGAATGAAACCCTAGAGTGCGATTTCTGCACTTTCTTTCCAATCACCCGGTATTCACCCTGAATCAACGCCTCATTGATGCCTATCGACTTGATATTCGTTTGAATCAACAAGTTTATAGAAGGAACTCATCTTTGTGTTCATCCTTTTCCCTTGCAGCCGTCATCTCTCATTGACGACTGCATGAGGCAGTAAGGGTGCAAATGGAGTTTGCACCAGTGCAGACCTGACTTGCACCGGTGCACCTGCTGTTCGGACTGCATCATTAAGGGAAAAGTTGTCATTTTGCCTAGGGGTCCTATATATCCAACCCTTGAACGATTTTGGGCATTCTTGCCCTATTTTTCAGATCTCACTCTCTCTCTACCTCCCTCTTCTCTCCCTCTCCCTTCTCTCTTCCTTTTGGTGGATCAATGGTGGTTTTCGGGTGAAATGCGGAGTATTAATGACGTTCTCCTCGCTCTCCTCTCCGCAGTGATGTACTTAGATCGATAAGTTTCTCTCCCTCACTAAAACCCTAGGTTTTTGTATCTCTCTCTAGTGTATATGTATTAGTTGCTCATTGGGTGTATTGTTGTGAGGGCTTCAAGGTGACGGGTTTAGTTGGTACCGGCGGTCATAGAAATTTTCCAGCGGCTTTTCCGGCGAGTGTCACCAGAGCTCCGGCTAAGGTAGAGTTCTTTATCCCTCTCGGTTGTAATGTTGGATTCCTTGGTTTCCCCCTTATTTGTTTCATTAATCCGTCAATGTGATGTAGTCGTGAAATTGGTGTCATCGGATCATCGTTCGTTTAAATTGATCACGTAGAAATATGGTCTAGGGTCTCGGTATACTCCCTAAGATGTTAATTGTTCAATTTGAAGTCAAATTGTGAAAAGCCCCAAACTTTTGTGGAAAACCCGTTGGCGTCGATTTGTGAAATTAAATCGGGGAAAATACTTGATTTGGATCCTATCGATTGAGGATGAGTTTAAAATGATGCTTTGACACGTTTTGTGGAAAATCGAACTAGTGGAATGTTTTGGTGAACGAACGACATGTTTTGTGAAATGAACGGAAATGTTTTGGAAATGAACGTTTTGTGAATGAACGGAATTGGTTTGAAAAGAATGAAATAAAAGTCACATTTGGAATGATACGTCGACTATGAGGTTGTTTGCCCTAGGTCGCATGGGTTGATTGAACGAAATAATAAAATGTGACCCTGTACTCTATACGAGGATTGGATACTGATGAGTGGCTATTGATTCGGGTTGCTTACCTTGTGTCATTATTTAGAGTGGCACACGACATTGCGCAATGAGGGTTTGACTAGACCCTCCCGGTGAGCCAGGGAAAACAAGGAATGACACGACATGGAGTTGACGAGCTCCTATGCGGAACTAGCCAATACTCCGTGATTGTTGATTGATATTTGCCTTGCTTCTACTAGAAGGCATAGAAATAGAATACACGTGAAACTTTGAATATAATGGGAATTGGAACACATTTATATAATACGGAAAACGAGCCGTTTACTTAGTGTGAGTCGACACTTGACACAATTCCCTTTGGCCTTGTCTAGGCAGTCTTTTGGCAGATGTTGGATACTTTTACTTCTCTTTCTCGAGTCTTGGTCAGACGCTGGTTTTACTGCTTTTACTTTACGATGAGTCGACAGTAAAATATTTGAAGGAAAGTAACAGTTTTTACATAATGAGATCCATTGCATTGTATCATTTACATTCTTTGCATTGTCACACCTTGGTACCCAATATTATAGACGTTAAGAGATAGACTATCTCTACCAGGCAGTGGTGCATGATCCTCTACTTTTCTAGGACCTTTCCTCCTTGTCTTGGAGTGGCTACGGGATCCTTTAGGGGACTTGAAGCTGGACTGGACAGTAGATGATAGGTTGCCTTACTTTTCGGTTTCAACACTTCTTTTCTTTTCTGTTGGCCGCCTTGTACAGGATAAATTTATAAATCCTATTTTGGCCATTTTCCTTTTGGTTGATGCATTTTGTAAAGGGTTGTGATGTAAAACCCTATTAGCATCATTGTAGCTTTGTTTCCTTTCAGTGTTGGGCAATCATTATAATAATCATAATGCTGGTTAGTGTGTTGTGTTGGCGTTTTAGCCTTTTTGTTTGTATACTCTTTGCCTACCTAACACTTCTAAAAAAATATGTTTCAAAATTTGGGAGTGTTACAATTTGCAATCACATATATCTTTAATTTTGAATTGATTGTATCATTTGTAATCTTTAAACCCATTGCATGATATTGGGAATATTATTATTCATGTGGATTTGTGATTATTTATTATTGGGTATTATATGATGGGTAGCTATTCTCATTTTAAAAATGAATTTCAAAAAAATAGTTTGAAATTTTAAGGTGTGACACAGCAGCACCTCCACGCGTACTCGCTCACGTGTCCTGAGTCAGACAGAGGAACAAGGTAAGAGACGAGGACCTTGGTCCCCGTATTATTGACAAAGAGGGTGCTGCCAAAAATGTACAGAAGGTAATCACGTGTACCGAAGTTACTCAAAAGTGATAACTACTCCATTGAGTGCCTCTCGGACATTGCCCTTTATAACACCAAGCGTAGACTACAACAAAGCCATGAGATCAGCACTGTCTGGCAACTGCATATCCAAAACCATAATCCTAACCCAAAAAATTGTTTCACATCATTTAGTGTAATCCCAATCTCCCCAAAATCGAAGCAAAAAAGTGATGGTATTCGAATGCCAATGCTCAATAAAGGGAGATACCAAAAGTCGATTGCAGAAACTATAGGTCAAGTAAAAAAAAGAACGACCCCAATCCAGAAGAGCACATCCTCTCCCGAAAAAGGATATTGGAGTCTAATACCTCCACACGCCATTCCTCAAGATGCCAGAATATGAGTGCATCTTGAGGAGGGGGTCATACTCCCCACTCCATATGCCCTCAGCCACATGCAGGCTAAAGCTCAAAAGAAGACTCTGGTACACTGAACCTATAACGACCTCAATTGTTGAGCCACTGGTAGAGGAAACATTGGTTGCAGGAGTAGCAACATGAGTCCTGAGTAAAAAAGGAGTCATAGTACACAGATGCCTAGTAGGAGGAGCATCATAAGTATGAATGTGGACGACAGTCCTCCACCATCTTTCACAATTTATGGGTCGGTGTGGTCGATCCATAACCCGCAACCCGTAACATTTCAGATCTTAAATAACTAATTATGATGGGAAATAGAAAAACACCCCATTCAGAAGTTTACATATGAGTTTGGGAAAGAGTTTCGAATGTTAATTTCCGAATACATTTTAATTTATCGGATGTAAACTCTCGAGGTGGTTTTACAGATTCAGAACTTAACAATCGAATAAAAAATCTAGAACTTATACATCAATCTAATTTATACATTTAGTGTCGAATTACGTAGAATAGTTTAGCAGTAAAAACTCAACCCAATAATCATAAGGTCGTGGGTTCAAGTCTGAGCAGAGTTACTTTGCGTACTATTATGAAAGGTTAAGCTTGTCCTCATCTTTTCCACTTTCCAAAAACCCATTAATGAGTACAAATTGGGAGTCAATTTTTTAGTTCAAATGTTTGAAATTGACTACTATGCTAGTTTTCAGACATAAACATCCAAATGAAAGTTCCAACTTTGACACCGAATATGAATATCCAATGCAACCATCTTTTTTATTTTCCCTGGTAATTGCCTTCCATGTCTGATAATCAAATCAACTAAGTTAATGCATTTACGTTAAAAGATTTCCATGAAATGAAATGTGATTTTGGTGATACAATGATTTAGATTACTCAAGAAATTAAAGAAAAAAAACATTTATCTAACTGTGATTTCTGGATAAAGAGAACAAGCAAAGAGAGAAAGCAACATATGAGTGAATTTTTAAAATGGAAACTTATGAGTATTGATGTGGAGGGAAATGAGAACATTAGGTCAGCTTGGTAATGACTTAACATATATCAGCTCAGAGCAACTACTCAACTCGGGGACCCAACCATTAGAGTATGTAATGCTAAGGGAGTGGACTGAGGAGCGTGTTCCTGTATTTTCAGGCATGATCTGTACCAGGATTATACGAATTATTAGGAAACCATGATCGTGAAGATCCACACGTATGGAAATAGTAAAGGCATTTCTATATAAGCCAGATCATGATCCCTTGGATGGCGGGAAAGAAGGCGCTGGTATATAATGAAAGGGATGCAAGGAAAATAGGTATGATCAAATTCACCCATCTTTTGAGAGTTCTTTATCTTTCTAGAAACTACTGACTTAGCCATCGGAGGCAATTTGGGCAACACACCACCCCCATCTGGTGTATTCCAGATCGTTGTTATGCAGGAGCCCTACAAGACAAGGAAGGAACCTCATCAGCTCAAACGATAGACCTGACCTTGTCAGAAACCGATTCATTAGTTGGCATCATCTATAGGAAATGAAAACTTCCTAGTTATGGTGAATGGTTCATACTCGCACCGGAAGAAGAACAATGACGATCGAGGAAATCCAAGGCAGGAATGGCCAACCCTCGCGCACTCCACAGGAAGTGACAACCAAAATGTTTGACAGGATGCAATCACAAATGGAGGCCATGGCGAAAGCCTTGGAGGAGGAAAGGATATCGTCGAAGCCGGACAAGAGCCAAGAGGGGGAAATCTCGGTTGACGATCACACCAGGAACCATCCCTTACTAAGTCAAGAGGTGAGCCACCAAGAGGGAACCAGATAGCAACCTGAAAAGACCAGATGTGGAACAGTATGTCGTGGAAACCATGTAGGCTCAAATTGATAAACTACAAGATCAAATTACAAGCAAGGCCCCAGTGACAATGGATGAATTGGTCCAAAACACAGACTCCCCATTCACGATAGATGTGATACAGATGCCACTCCCATGGAAGTTTTAAATGCCTTATCTAGACACGTTCAATGGTGTGACAAACCCGTTGGAGCATCTAGAGACCTACAAAAACCTCATGATGTTGCAAGCAATTCCAAATGAGATCATGTGCCATGCCTTCCTAGTCACTCTTAAGGGAAACGCTCGTATATTGTTCAACAAACTCAAACCCAACACCATAAGCAACTTTAAGGAGCTCAAAAAAAGTTTTGTCAGTTACTTCATTGTAGGCCAAAGATACTGTAAGCCATCGACTCATCTGCTAACGGTAGTGAAGAGTCGAGAAGAATCATTATAAGATTTCACGATGTGTTTTACGAAGGAGGTAATACAGGTGGAGAGCATGGATGACAAGGTGTCCATCAATGCGTACATTATAGGACTATGGTCAGGGAAATTCCTATTCAACCTCACACAGGATCCCCTCCCCAGAAAAACAATGACAGCGCTCATGCTAAGGGCTGATAAACACATGAATGCAGAGGAAACTTTGAGTGCCAGATGGTCGAGGGCATTTGTAACACTCTGCAAATTTTAGTTCAAGTTATTTTCATTTCGACGAAAAATCCTTTAGAAATCTACCTTGTATTAAGTTCTTGGGAACCCAAAATACTCGTTTCATCGTTTCAGCGATTGTCGTAATGATTAGAAGTCCTGTTGGAGCTTTTAGAATTTGTTGGGATCGATTTCGGGCCTTTTAGGATGGCCAAAAACCATCAAGGAATCAAATTTTCAAATTTTAGGGAGGCTGCATCGATGCAGGTCCTTGGTGCATCGATGCACCACCATTTCAGAGTCTACTGCTCCATTTTTGGCATAGTTGCATCGATGCAAGAATCGATGCACCATCACTCCAGAACCTACTGATCACTTTTTAGCATCGTTGCATCGATGCAAGACCTTGGTGCATTGATGCAAGAACTTTTTGCTTCAGGTGCATCGATGCAAGCCCCAGGTGCATCGATGCAAGGTGCCTATTTCGCAAAATGTTTTTGGGTCTGCATCGATGTAGACTTTTGGTGCATCGATGCAGCCCCTGTGCTGAAGCTCATTAAAGGCAGTTTTGTAATTCTGAGTTTGGGCCCTATATAAGCAACTTAGGGCACGATTTTGGATCATTTCCAACAGTCTATTTCTCTCTCTACCTCCCAAGAACTCCTCCTCTCTCATTCTCTACCTTCTCTCTTGTTTTTAAAGATCAAAGGAAGGTTTTTGGGCGATTTGCGAAGGTATAACATCGTAGAGCGTCTCTCTAGCTACGCATTAACGGTCTCTTCTTCCCTTGGTGTGTTGAGCTTTTCTCAAAGGGTTGTAAGTATAACTCTCAAAGGTAGGGGGTTTTAACCTTATATATCTCTATGCTTGTTCATTGTACCCTTAATTCGTTCAATTTCGCGAAGGTAATCTAAATGTGTATGTAGGGTTTGGTTCGGCGTTGTATTGTCAAATTCATCATGCTAGAATGTTTGTTAGCATGTCATTAGGCTCCCCTTGGGTTTAATTTCGCAAAATTTCGTTAATTGTTGAGAAGCCCCAAATTATGTCGAAACCCTAATTTTTGGTCTAATGGTGGAAATTTGGGGAAAGTGCAATTGGGGTCAAACTACGTGCAACTCAATCAAAATGATGAAATTTGATATATTGAAACACTATCACATTGTTGGAAAATTGGCTTTCAGTCGTCACCTGGAAAATGATCGAATGTGGGATCTTGAGTTGGCTAAATTATTCAGGTAGCCGGATTTTGGTACCTTGGGTGGCTCATTTAGCACCCACGACATTGCACAATGGGGGTTTGCAGGACCCTCCCAACGAGTTGGAAAATTCTTGGAATCATCGGTTAGATCATTGACGAGCGACTATCGCGGAAGTAGCCTAAACTCCTTGAATTCACATAATAAAATCTACCATCGGAAATTGTGGTATGTGGAATTTGAATACATGGGAAATTGTGTTAAAATACCTTGGGACACCTAATAATTCACAAATTGAATACTATGGGAATTCATAACAAGTGTCTTGACCTAACTCTCTTTTCCCGTAGTCATAACACCTCTTGTTTAGCCATCTTCTATGTATGCATCTATTTTACTTTGGTGTATAATGCAATCATATGAATATCTTGTTTAAAGCTTCCTACTAGGCGTGTGCCTAACCGTCTATTTTTATAGGGAAGGAACCAGCTATATAGCTTGTTGGGATTCAAGCATTGAAGCATCGCATAGAGCATGATCATTCTTGAAGCATTTTATTTTTCATGTTTTCTTTTAGTCTTTTTAGAAAAATGTTGTAATGATGATACCCAATTGGACTTGTACTTTAAACTCATGAGTGTGTGCGTGATGGACTAGTGGAACTTTGGTTTGGATGATAGTGGATGGTAGACTTTTGATCAATTGTTGCTCTATGCCTTATCTTTCAAAAAAATGGTTTGAAATTTTCAGGGTGTTACAGCAGTCCAGGACATTGGACCAATCCCTCAGCAAAGAAACTCTCATCCATCCGAGAAGAAGAGGAAATATCAGCCCATCAATACCCAAAGAGATCAATGGCTGAGGAGAGAAGATCACAGAAGCTCTCCAAGGAGGCTAGGAGGTCCATCAGCGAGATACCAACACTTCACATTGTTAGTAGCGACGCCCGAGTAGATTCTTGAAGATTTGCACAATGATCCCGACCTAAAATGTCACGCCTCATCGCTAATAACTATAAATCCATCTATCCAAAGATGACACGTGGCGACAACATCTACTAACTACAACTTACTACAAGACAATTGAAATAAACTCCACATATCTGATTATAAATCTCAGATGATACAGACTCTAAAATAAATAAAAACATTGGGCTCATGGCTGATACAACACAACTCAACACAACTGAACAACTCAACTCAACCACTACTACAACTCGACTGAACAAACTGAAAAGAAGACTCAAAGTGATAGTTAAACAATCTCTCAAAGATAAAGAGTAAATAAAGTGACTCATCCTGTCACTACAACACTGATCAAGACACGACTACAGCTGGACTGAACTGAACTGTGGACACTAGCCTCCAATACCTAAAAGAAAGAGCACAAACGTGCATCAGTGACGAAGGCTCGTGAATACATATAGTAATGCATAATAAAGATAAATAAAAATATTTAAGGATCACCATTTTCAAAACATATGCCTTTTATCTCAAAACTCATCTTTTAATCAAGAAAGCCTTTACTTTTATTAGAAAACTCAACACTTAAAGATATTTCATATTTCTCTTTCCAAATATTCCTTTCCCAAAAATCTTTATTTCCAACGCACATCAAAATCCCTTTTTCCCATATTGAATTACCAATTCATATTATCTATCATGATTATTTAGAAACTTCTTACCAATGATCATCTTGATCAACAATCCAACTCATTACATCACAAAACCCACAACTCACTATAATAGTCAAGGGTCATTCAATTCTGCTGACCAGCGTTATGACAGAATTGTAACTTCGTATATAATTTCCGATAGGTACGGGAGATATGATCCAAGGGCCGCTCATAATATCATCCTAGTGGTAGGGAACAACAATCAATCGCTCCTACATTTGCCTTGGAGCTAGGCACAATGTCCCTACATTTGCCTTGGGACTAGGCAACACCCCTACATTAGCCTTGGGGCTAGGCTACAAGGATATAATAGAATCATCAATGTTTAAGAACATTTTCTTTAACTCTTTCAAAACCCTTTTCTTTTCCCACTTTCTTTCTAAACCATTCTTTAAAATACTTTCTTTCAACATATCACCATTTCTTATTCTCTTTGTCAAAATCATCTTTGTATTCATTTCAAAACTGCATTTCTCAACATCTCTTTATAATTCAAATCAACCTCTTTCAACAATTAATCATTTTACCAAAACCACTCATTATCTCAAAACATCCCTTTTTAACCCTTTTCTTTTCAAACACATGTGATCCACATGATTTATACCCTTTTCTTAACACATTTGAAAATATATCACTTTATACTAGGAATAATATATAGCTTATCTAAACTATACAAGTCTATAAAAGTATTCACCTCTTTTATGACGAACTATTGAGCAATTCACTTTCCTTCCCGATGGGCCAGAGACACCGGCTGTTCCTCAATACCTAACAATAATCCAACGAATCTATAAGAATCAAAAACCAATTATACATGATTATACAAACAGACAGTATTGGAGCATCTATGAGTCCGAGGACCAAGGTGGAATTAATTGATTTTTTACGAAAAAATCAGGATGTCTTGCCTGGTCCCATAAGGACATGCCCGACATCGATCTAAGGGTCATCACTCACAGATTGTGCGTTGATCCCACCATGCGGCCTATAGGCAGCAAAACGATCTTTTGTTGTATAAAAGAATAAAGCAGTAGTTGAGGAGGTCGAGAAACTCATTAAAGGAGGATCTATAAAAGTGGTAAACTATTCGGATTGATTGGCTAATGTGCTGATGGTCCGAAAGACAGTTTCCCACTACTGCGAATAGATCAATTTATGGATTCCACAGTAGGGCATGACCTCCTTAGCTTCATGGATGCATTCTCGGGATATAACCAGATAAGAATAGATGAGGACGACCAGGAAAAAACATTCTTGATCATAGACAGAGGGCTCTACTGCTATAAAGTCATGTCGTTTGGCCTTAAGAATACCGGAGCCATTTATCAGAGACTCGTCAACAGAATGTTCAAAGATCAAATAGAGCGCAATGTGGAGGTATACGTTGATGACATGTTGACCAATAGTGTTGAAGTTGCTGACCATGTACGAGATTTATAGAAAGTCTTTGTTGTTCTCAGCAAATTCAGAATGCGCCTCAACCCATATAAATGAACTTTCGAAGTGGCTGATGGGAAATTCTTGGGATTTATGGTATCTCAGAAGGGGATAGAAGCCAATCCTGAGAAGATCATAGCAATTATGGAAATGCAATCACCATGTACCACCACAGAAGTTCAATGATTGACCGGTCGAGTGGCATCACTCAGTCGTTTCATGTCCAGAGCAACCAATAAGTGCCAGTCTTTCTTCGAAATTTTAAATAGAACCTATCAATAAATAGAAGAGGTCGTGGATGCCTTCCAGAAGATGAAGCACTATTAGCAGACTCCGTCTCTACTCATCTAGATGAGGCAAGGTGAAGACTTATATATGTATGTGGCAGTATCTTTTTGCGTGGTAAGCTCAGTCCTAGTCCGAGAAGCATTTGTAGGCCAACACCTGGTATACTACACCAGCAGGGCATTGAAAGGTCCGGAGACCAGGTATCCGAGAATAGAGAAAGTCACATTTATCGTAGTGATCGCAGATATAAGACTGCGACCTTATTTCTAGGCCTATGCCATCAAAGTCTTAACTGATCAACTTCTTTAGCAAGCCCTCCATAAGCCAGATACCCCAGGAAGACTCATCTAGTGGTCCGTAGAGCTGGGGGAGTTTGACATTGAATGTCTCCCCAGAACAGCTATAAAATGGAAAATATTGGCATATTTCCTGATGGAATATGCATGTCTTGAAAGCCTAGTAAAGAGTGTGAGCCAAAGTTGTCATGGCTCTTGTTCGTTGATAGGTTGATGACAAAGAAGGCTAGCAGAGCTTGAATGATACTCGGGAATCCGGAGGGCGACACGTTCAAGTATGCTCTAAGATTCCAATTTCACACAACTAATAACCAGGCGGAGTATGAGGCCCTGATAGTCGGATTCTAGTTGTCTATGGCAATGGGGGTACGACACCTATCAACCATAAGCGATTCTTTGCTGGTGGTTGGCCAAGTGAGAGGAGAATTTGAAGCAAAAGAAGTGATCATGGGCCAGTACCTTAGGGTAGTGAGGAAACTAGGCTACGAATTCACAAAGTTCACCATCTTTCAAGTACCCCGAGATGAAAATTATGAGGCCGACCAACTTGAAAGGTTGGCTATAGCACAGGGAGAATCCATTCCAACCAGCGTATTACTCGAAATCCTCAGCCACCAAAGCATAGAAACAATTGAGAAAGAAATAAAAACAATTGATTATTCAAATCCATGGGTCGATCTGATTGCCCAATACATCAAGCATGACACCCTACCCGCTGACAAGTCCCAGACTAGGAAGCTGAGAACTCGAGCTGCCAGGTACAACCTCATGTGAGACGTCCTCTACCGCAAAAAGCTTTACTCTACCATACCTGAGATGCCTAACCAAGTTAGAGGCCGAGTATGTCACATGGGAGGTATATGAAGGGATTTGTGGAACTCACCACATCACACGAACTCTCACCTACAAGATTATGAGGTTAGGATATTACTGGCCCATCATGCAAAATGATTGTGTCAATCTGGTCAGAAGGTGCAACGTATGTCAGAAGTTTGTGAACATTTCACACAGGCCATCAACACCCTTGTCGCCAATGAATGGGCCATGGCCCTTTTCCCAATGGGGATTTAATTTGATTGGATCCTTCCCAAAGGGGAAGAGTCAGATGCATTACATCGTAGTAGCAGTAGATTACTTCACCAAGTGGGTCGAAGCCAAGGTGCTGACAATAATAAACACCGAATCAATTATTGGCTTCCTTTGGAAGAACATTATTTGTTGTTTCGGATTACCTCGAGTGCTAGTAGATGATCTAGGTCGATAATTTGATAGCACAGAGTTCAGGGATTACTGTGACAATAGTGGAATTCACGTGCACCACACATCTCGAGCATATCACGGGCAAGTTGATGTAACCAATCGAGAAATTAAGAAGGGTATAAAGAGAAGGATGTGAGTAGTTAAGGGAACTTGGGCCGGGGAGTTATACACTATACTCTAGGCATACACAACGACCACGTGAACAACAATATGTAGGACGCCTTATGCAATGGCATTTGGGGCAGAAGTTATAGTCCTAGTTGAAGTAGAGCTCCTCAACTAGATGACAACATCTTTCGATGAGCAAGATAATGAAGAGGAGTTGAGAACCGAGCTGGATTTACTTGATGAAAAAGAGAAACAACTGCACTAAGAATTTGAGAAACCCAAAAATTTCAGACCAAGGCCACAACCGGGCCCAGCACCGGGCTGGACACCGGGCTGGACACCGGTGGTGCACCCGGTGCATCGGCCGGTTGGCCTCTGGTTCTGGCAGTGAGCTCAAAGCATGAATTTAAGGCTCGGGTCTTAGTCGGGAACTTTGGGCAATGTATTTGAGCTTATAACCAGTATCTAATCAGATCATTAAATCTTATTGTTCATAAAATTAAGTATGGAAGATAATAAAAAGCTTGATTTTGAATGAAATGAGATATGTAATTAATATAAGAGCATGTATATTTCATTATCGATTCTTATAGAGTTTGTTGGGATTTTGATAGGTGATTAGCCGCCATCATCAACGATTCACCGGAAAGTCAAGAAGATTATTCGATAGTTCATCGTATTTTAGGTGAATACATTATAGACTTGTATAATATTGAGTAGTTAGTACTTATCATATTATAAATTGGTGTTTTAAAAGTATTTGGGGAAAATGATAGAATCCTACGGATCACATATTTTGGGAAGTAAAAGGAATGTTTTGAAATAAGAAAAAGTATTTTGATTGAAAGATTAATAAAGAGGATTTTGGAAAAGAGTATAAGAAACTAATTTGGATAAAAGAATAATGAAAGAGTTTTGAAATATTTAATAAAGAGTTTTTATCTATTGAGATGATGTCTTGGATCGTGCCTAAATAGCCTTGCCATAGTATATGGGGTACTATTTGCACAGGGGCGCATTATATATATGTATACGAGATTATTATTAGTCTTTACTGCTGGAGCAGGGAAACGAGCGGCCCTTGGTTTATTATAGTATATCTATCTGAATATTCTCAAGTGTACGGATCTGTATCTCAACGCTGATTAGTAGAAATGATCCTTGGCTATTATGGTTTCTGTGATGGGATGTAATTTGATATGGGTTTGATCGTAATAGATCATTGAGATGAGTTATGAGATTATTGTAATTATTGGGAAATGATATTTAAATACAAAAATGGTAAATGGGGTTTTGGTGTGCGTGTAAGAAAGGAAGTTGATTTTGAAAAAAAAAGATTCTTAATGAAATTAGACAAAAGTGATTAAAAATAAATTTTGGAAGAACAAAAGGAATTTTATATTTTGAGAAGATGTTTTAAAGGAAAATAACATGTATGGTAAAATAGTGATCTTTAACTATTTTCACATCTCTTTATTATGCTTTTCTATAGTATTCACCAGCCGTCGTCGCTAATGCATACTTGTACTTTTCTTTTTAGGTATTTGGAGCTAAAGTTCACAGTCCAGTCCAGCTGCAGCTCTGTTGTAGAGTTTGTCAGTGTTGTAGTAGCAGTGTGTCTTTTATCTTATCCTTTGTTTTATTTTGAGAGGATGTTTATCTCTCACTTGAGTGTACTTTCAGATTGTAGTAGTGGAGTTGTATCAGGCATGTTGCCCAGGGTTTTATTTCATTTAAGTCTGTATTATCATAGTTGATTGTATGAGTAGTGTTATTATCAGTTCAGAGGTTTATTTTCAGATGTTGTTAGTAGGTTATGTTTGGATTACAATATGTTGTCGTCATGTGTCATCCTTAGATAATTGCCTTTACAGTTATCAGGGATGAGGCGTGACACAGAACACCTTAAATTATATTGTAAATGATCATTGATCTCTATGATTAAATGTTTAATTTTGCACAATCTTTGCAAATTTCGTTAAAGTTCCATAAAAGCCCAACTTGTCTTGACTGATCGACATTAATATTATTTTTTAGTATGTACAAATTCTAGGTATACGAAAAACAAAAACCTGAGAAAGAGGCCTACAAGCCCACTCAGTTCAGATGGCCACTTCGACGACAGTCCTACAAGACAAAAACCTGAGAAATAGGCCTACAAACTCACTCTGTTCAGATGAGCAGTTTGACGACAGCCCTACAGGATGAAAATCTGAGAAAGAGGCCTACAAGCCCGCTCAGGTCAAATTCAATGAAAATGGTGATGACAGTCCTAAGGGATAAGGAACAATGCTACAACGTCTCCTCGCAGTAGCCGCGTCGGCTCGGAATGACAGCACCACGTAACTACACATAAACGATATGTAAAGTTTACTACTTAAACTTTTCTTGGGGGAGTAGTTAGGCCAAGACAAAAAGAGAAATACAAGCCAAGGCAAGCAAAGACCAAAAGAAATTTATAAGGTCAAGCAAAACACGTTAAAAATATCCAAGCTGAGCCCATGTACATCACAAATGGCTAAACTAAAAACCAAAGATTACAAAGCAAAGAGATAAATCAACCAACAGCTCTGTTTTCCAAGGTAGTCGATTCCACAGTTGCCTTGACTACTTCAGTAAGATCGTCCTTATTCTTCAAAGAGGCATGTGAAAGACCCTTACTAGGAATAGGCTCGACAATGGCGTCAGCTGAGATATTAGTGACCACCACGGGTGTTTCCAAAGGATCTTCATCAACAGGATTTAGTTGGAGCGAGCCCGTTGGGGGTAGGCCTAGTCTGGACTGGATGGATTGGGTGGGCCGACTGGTGGGCTACCGGCCCAACATACCATTTGGGTCGTCAGGCAGTGCAGTGCCCTAGGTAGCCTAGTAGGCTACCTGGTACTGTACTATGGGGCCAGAACAAGACAAGGGGCTATAGCCCGGTGGATCTACTATGACACAGTAACTACTGGTCTCTAGACCAGGGCCCCATGAACAGGATAATAGACTTGTGGATCATCACATTTATTGGATGGACTTTACTAGATCACGCATGATCTCGTCTTTCTCAAAATGGAAAGCCTGGATGCTCTTGGGAATTGCGGCAGATTACCCAGATAGTTAGTTGTAATGGCGCCAGATTAGGCACTACGAGGACGCTATAAATGTAACCAGTGCACACTGTGTAAGCTCTCGGATTCTGGTTTTACAGAGCACTTACACTGTTACATTTTTTCTTCATACACACTCATCTGACCTAGGCATCGGAGTGCCATTCCGGTGGATAGTGTCGGGCAGCACTAACGATTTTCTGTGGTTGCAGGGCTGATTCATATTTGGAAAGTTGGTGAAAAAATTGGACCAAGGTCTAAGAACCCACAATTGGTGACTCCGATGGGGAAGACAACACCCACCACTTTTTTCGATCAACGATAAGGATGATTTTCATCAATGGCTCCACCGACAATCACGGATCCTACGAATCAGGAGAACCAAAGTTTGGAGGATCTGGTTGTCCTCTAGACAATAAATAGTACACCAGCTGAAGGGACGACATAAAGAAACAGAGTTGTGATTGGTACGATACAAGAGAGGCCACTGAAGGACCAGGGCTCCAGAGCCTACATCCGGACACTTGAGGACCAGATCGATAAAAAGGATTCCATCATCCTCACTATTCAAGAGGATGTACTGAGGCTCAATGCGGAGCTTTTCTTGAAGGAATCTCGTGGTACGGGACGGTCGGGGGAAGGACGGGGCTAGAGGATAAGCCATTTCCTCAACAAAAGTAGACATCACAGAAGGCATCCGGAGGAGCGCAAACCGATGGAAGCAGCTCGCCCCAATCACTCAGGGCATGAAAGAAGGAGAAAGGGAAAGGATCTGGCATCTACAGACCAAAACAAAGGGCACCTGACCTTAGAATTTCTGTATCTCGAGAGCATTTTTGATCTAGTGTGATGTTCTACGGGGAGCTAGGAGACGGACTGGATCAGTGGTGACACAGCAATTCACGAGAGCTAGTTTGAGAGGCAGGAATGGAAGAGGAATGGAAAGGATGACTGTTGAACTACAAAACGGTAGGCTTTGGTGCATTCCAGATCCCATGCCCAGGACAGGGGCGTCCAGTCCCAAGATCTGTGGGACAAACTAGATGCCAAGCAAAGGGATGACCGGACCACAACAAGTCAGACAAACCAGGTCCACGCCTCGCCGTTCACTCCTGCTATTAGTGCTTTCCGACCATCGCGCAGTTTTGCCGTACCAAAATTCAAGAAATACGAGCTAGTGTCACACGTATATGTGCATCTGGTGCACTTCCGGCAGATGATAATGTACATCATGGAGGACGAGCTCTTATACAAGGTGTTCTCTTTCATCTTGGGTGACCTTGGACTTATCTGGTTCGACAAGTTGCTAGACTAATCAATCAGCTCATTTCAGAAGTTGTTACAGGTGTTCTTGGCCCGGTTCGTGACCAGTACGAAACAGAAGAAGGAAGTGGATGCATTGTTGGCACTTCGGATGGGCAAGGGAGAATCGCTCCGAAAGTATGTAGTCTGGTATTGGGAGGTATACAATGAGATTGAGGGTTCCACTCTGGGAACTGCAGTCCTATCATTCAAAATGGGATTGGATCCTCGGAGCAGCCTTTTTGAAGATATTATGCTCTGCAGTCCGGCGAACATGGATGATCTGATGTCTCGGATCGAAAAGAACTTCCGACTAGAATAAGCCCGGTCCGAGCAACTTAAAGTCGAATCGACCATCGGTTCCAAGCCCAGATCGAGAGTAGGGCCCTCTTGGCAGGTCAACAACATCAAGACCAAAGAGAAGAGGGTCCTCCAGCCAGAGGAATTTCAAGCAAATGAGATGGTCTTCAAGATCCCCATCTATGAGCTCCTCTGGAAGATTGAAAAGGAATACTTCTTCAGGCTTCCCCCCAAGATCATGCGGGAACCAAGGGGCAAAAACACGACAATGAAGTGCTCATATCATTGGGATATGGGGCATCTTACGACCCGGTGCAGAGCATTCAAGTCATTCTTAGAAGAGCGGATGTAGGCTGGAAGGCTCTGGGAGTATATTGACGAAGAAAGAATGGTGGCTGGACTGCCGTCGTCGCCTATCCAAGACAACGATGACATTGTCCGGGTGATCAAAGTCATCCACTGAGCAATGGACGAGGCGATAGAATGCATGATTAATGAAGAGATTTAGGAAGGGCAATCCAGGAGGATAGTGATGAACATTGGAACAGCACCAAAGCGACCTAGGGCAGAGTCGGCTAAGTAATGGCAGATTACCTTCATGGAGAAGGACCTGGAAAGGGTCCAGCTCCTGCATAGCGATGCCCTGGTCGTGAGCCTCCGGTTCGAGAGAATCTTGGTTCGGAGAATTATAATTGATCTGGGAAGTTCAGCAGATGTGATGTACTACCCATTGTTCAAACAATTGGGATTACCCCTGGATGACCTGATCCCATCCGACGTGCCATTAGTCGGGTTTAAGTCCTCTCCGGTCTATCTAGTCGTAAAAGTAAACATGCCAGTTACTGCAGGAAACAAGATGGTGGATACCGAATTCATACTAGTCGATGTCCCTAGCCCGTACAATGCCATCTTGGGACGGGACTAGCTTCACCGAATGGAGGAAATCGCATCCACCTATCTCCAGGTGGTACGGTTCAACGTCCCTCACAGGTAGGAAGATATTTATGGAGATCAAGTAGAATCAAAGAAATGCTACGTTGCAGCAGTCAAGGACATGACCAGTTCGGCCCAAGTTTATGGATTGAAACTTCGGATGCTCCGGTACTGGAGGATGTTGGCACTGAAGTCTCATAGAAAGTAGTGGAAGACCTGGTCGATATTCTAGTGGAAGTGGACAACAAATGCTTCTTCCTCGTTGGGTCGGCCATGCCGAAAATAGATCAGGAGGATATGCTCTGGCTCTTGAGAGCGAATGTCGATGTGTTGGCTTGAAAGCCTTATGAGATGCCATGGGTCAGTCCGGACCTGGTATGTCATCGTATCAATATAGATCTAGCTTTTCAGTTGGTCGTACAGAAGGCTTGCCGGTCAGCGACAATTCACACGCAAGCTATCATTGAAGAGGTGGACAAGTTGTTAGAGGCACAAGCGATCCAGAAAGTTCAATATCCTACTTGGCTAGTCAACACGGTAGTAATCAAAAAAAAAGAATGGTAAGTTCCGGATATGTGTAGATTACACCAATTTGAATGATGTGTGTCCAAAGGACCCTTTTCCCCTCCCCCGAATCGATCAATTAGTTGATGCAATGGTCGAACATGACCGACTCAATTTTATGGATGCTTACTGGGGCTACCACCAGATAGCCATGTATCTTCCCGATGCAGAAAAGACCACCTTCATCTCGCCAGGGGATTGTACTGCTATCAAGTCATGCCGTTTGGATTAAAGAATATTGGGGCGACATATCAGAGAATGGTCACAGCCATGTTCCGGAGCTATATTGGTCGGACCATGGAAGCATACATCGATGACATGGTGGTGAAGAGCAAAGAAGCACGAGACCATTTAAAAGACCTGTAGTAAGTCTTTGACATGCTGACGGAGCACCGGCTCAAGCTCAATGTAGAAAAGTGCACCTTCGTGGTAGACTCTGGGAAGTTCCTCGGACACTTAGTAACCCGGAGAGGGATTGAGGTGGATTCGAATCAAATCACGACAATCTGGAACCTTCAGGATCCCTAGACTATCAAATAAGTGCGAAGGCTTACCGGGATGGCAGTAGCATTGAACCGGTTCATCAGTCGGTCATCAGATAAGTGTCAGTCCTTCTTTGAATTAATTAAGAAATCTAGCAGAAGAAATTTCTAGTGGACTGAAAGGTCAGGCCAAGCCTTGGTATAACTGAAATAGTATCTGACCGAGCCACCTCTACTTACTGCACCACAGGAGCATGAGGAACTATTCATATACCTTGCCATCTCATAGTACTCGGTTAGTTTGGTCTTGGTACGGCACGAGGGGAAGAACCATCTCCCGGTGTATTACTCTAGCAAAACCTTGCTAGACGCTGAGAACTGGTATCTGTCTTTGGAAAAGTTGGTCTTGGCACTTATCTCAGCATCGAGACAGTTGGCGCCCTACTTCCAGGCCCATACTTTCATGGTCCTGACGGAGCATCCCTTGAAATCGGTGCTCCGAAAGGTAGATTTGTCAAACTGAATCTCCAAATGGGATATTGAGTTAGCCAACTTCAACATCCGATACTAGCCCGGGACTGCCATTAAAGCCTAGGTACTAGCAGATTTTGTTATAGAGTTATCCCCCAGACCAATAGAAGATGACCCGGATTTGCCCCGAAACAACCATCCAAATCTCGAAGCACCGCCATCTCAGGGGACCGACTCTGGCTGGAAGCTTTATGTTGACGGAGGATCTAACAACCGAGGCACCAGAGCAAGAGTAGTAATTATTTCCCTGGACAGGATAGCCTATGAGCATGCGATCCACTTGGAGTTGCCGGTCTCCAACAACGAGGCTAAATACGAGGCCCTGCTCATCGGCCTACAAACAACATTGGAACTAGGGGTCATGGATCTAACTACTTTCAGTGACTCTCAACTTGTGGTCAACTAGATGATCGGGGAATACGAGGCCCGGGATGATAGAATGGACTGGTACGTTTAGCAAGCCAGGGACTGGTAGGGAATTTTTCAAGATTTACTCTCCTACAAGTAGGATGGGAATGCAATGCACGCGTTGACGCACTGGATGGACTAGCCTCAGTCCAGGACCCAGATTACCCACAGACCATCACTATTGGGACACTCCAGCAACCCAGCATCGAACTGGTAGAAGAAAGAGAAGTCCTCAATATCAACATGGGGCCCGACTGGATGGACCCGATCATAGCCTTTCTCAAAGATGATATCCTTCCAACGGACAAGCGACGGGAACACGAGATTGAACACAAGGCGGACCGATATAGGTTGTCACCAGACTACAAGCTCTAAAAACGGTCATTCTCCAGACCATATCTTTTCTGTGTGCATCCAAGTATGGTCCAGACCATTCTACAGGAGATACATTTCGGGAGTTGTAGTTATCACTCCGGTGGGAGATCTTTGGCTCATCGGGCCATCCCCCAGGGGTACTACTGGCCAACAATGCATTCCAATGCAAGGGATTTGGTCTAGAAATGTGACAGTTGTCAAAGGTATCCTCAAGTCATCCATTAACTGGTCGTGGACCTACAGCCTTTAACCAGCCCATGGCCTTTTGCATAGTGGGGTCTAGACATTATGGGCAAACTCCCTACTACCCCTATGGGTTTAAAATTTCTAATCAAGGCTACGGACTATTTCACAAATGGGTGGAAGCAGAACCAATCGTAACTATTGATGAGTCAGATGTCAAGCACTTTGTCTAGAGGAACATTGTCATGAGGTTCGGGGTTCCGTATGCCTTTGTGTCAGATAATGAAGCATATTCACAGATTTCTGCACAGAGTATAGAATCCATTTCTTTAACTCAACACCCTGATATCCTCAGAGCAACGACCAGGTCGAATCATCGAACAAGATAGTTCAGTCCAGGATAAAAAAGAGATTGGTGGCTGCAATAGGGAAATGAATTAAGCAACTATGTCACGCCTCATCCCTGATAACTATAAAACCAATTATCTAAGGATGACATGTGGCAACGGCATACACTAAAGCACTGCTAACCAACTCTATTAAACAACATATGAATATAAACTCCACTGAACTGATAATAACACTGATGATACAGACTCAATAAAATAAAACCCATGGCAACATGCCCGATACAACACCACCACAACTCCACAATTACTGCTACAACTCAACTCAATAATCTAAAGTAGACTCAAGTGAGATATAAACATCCTCTCAAAATACATCAAAAGATAAATAAAAAGACACACTGCTACTACAACACTGACAAACTCCACAACACAACTGCAGTTGGGCTGGACTGTGAACTCTAGCTTCAAACACCTAAAAAGAAAGGCACATGCGTGCATCAGCGTACACCTAAAGGAGCAAAATAGAAATGCATCACCTTTTTGTTTGAAAATACATATTCTCTTTTTAAAACACCTCTTTCACTCACCCAACACATATAGAAATTCAGCTTCTCTTTATTACTCAAAAACCCCTTTTCTGATCTCTTTTACTCAACACGGAATTCTTTAAAAGACTCTTAGGAAATCTCATATAAACACGATCTTAAATAACTCAAAAAGATCAAAAGATCTAAATCACCTCACCTCACCACACCTCACCACATCTCATCTCAATCTCATCTCATTAGCACAAAAATTGTCAAGGGTCATTAAAGCCTGGTGGCCACCCATTCACGTCAGATCTAATACCCTGGAAACATTCTCAGATAAGCATAAGTAATGATCTAGGGGCCACTACCTTAGTCCCAGTGGTAAGGACACACCATATATAATATAACATTTTTAATCTAGTTGCACCACCTGTGCATATGATCCATAGATCCACCTGATCTATAGCATGACT
>NMUG010000498.1:0-21925 GCA_002855965.1 Monotropa hypopitys | reverse complement strand
TGAATTTAAAATTTCAAGAAATTATACAAACACAAAAATTTAAGACCAAACTACCCATACAAACAACCAAGGATAAAATAAGATAAAACCGAACTATTAACGCAGAACTCCAAACCAAAACTAAAAGATGCAAACCAATCCCCCAAATAGAAGATAATTAGTTAAGAAAATATTATAAGCATGGACAAAAACTAAATGGAAAGAGAGAGAAGTTGATCAGACTTCCCTGAGATCCAAAGCATGGATAGAAGATCATCTAAAATGTCATTTATTTCTCTTCTTCTTGGATGAAGAGGATTCTGCAAGGCTTTTTTGTTAGCAATTTTAATGGCCGTCTATTTCTTCTAGGATCTAGACTTGCACCCAGCTCCACTTCTCAGTATAAGTTTGTAACCTCCACTGAAATAGTTTTGCAACAATGGGGTGCGAAGATACTGCAGAAATGTAAATAATCGCCACGTCCAAGAGCAAGAAGCAAATAAGTGTACTAAAAAGTCAAGATCTATACCAAGCCATAGCGAAATTCCAACAGGAATAGCGTAAACACTTACACCAAAAATCAAATGTGTACCAGGTATTCACCTTGAGAATAAGAGGTCTTGTACCAGGTATAAGAGGTCTGCAGTATCAAACGTGTACCTAGAAATCAAAAATCGAACCCGAAATCGAACGTGTATCCAGAAATCGAACCCAGAAAATCAAAACCCACAAAAAATGAAAAACAAAACCCACAAAACCCAGAAATCGAAACTTACCCCGACGGCGATACGGACTGAGGCGGCTGCTGCGGTGAGGGAGCAATGGTCGACGGGTGCTGCGATGGTCGATGGTTGCTGGAGATGATGGGTACTTGCGATGTCGACGGCGAGATGGGTGTTGCGATGGGGTGTGGGAATGGGGTGCTGGCGATGGTGGATTGGTACTGGCAATGGTGGAGTGCTGCTGCGATGTTACGTCGATGGTCTTATGGAGTGAATGAGCGTGGGGAGCAGCAGGGTAACGGGAAGTGCAAAATGTATTGGAATGGGGAAGTGTAGAATGAGCGTGGAGTGAATTAACGTAGGGAAGTGCAGAATGTATTGGAACGGGGTAGGCATGGTAACAGGAAATCTAAAAGTATGGGAATGGGTGTTGCGAACGAAAGCTTTTTAATTCCCTACTGATCCAAGGGCTATAAACACACAATTAAAATCCAACGGATAAAAATGTATGAAATTCAAAAAATTTCAAAAAATGTGCTTCCTTATTATATAGATAATTATATCATATATACGGTAACTGTAAACCCTAGTCCCTTACCCCTATTCGATCGAACAAAAACTCTTGAGCTACCCCGATTAGTTCTCTCGCTGTCGTACCATCTCCCCGTCACCGTCGCCATCCATCGTCGCCGTCTTCGTTGCCGGTTGTCGTCTGTGTCGCCGTGCCTATGTCTTCTCTATGAGGTAACGATCAACTGTATAGTGTAGTGTACGATATGTTTTTTTTTCATTTAGTGAGTGATTTTTAATATAAAGTATACAGTATGTATGCTTGTATAATGTATATTATAGACACACAATTTTGTAATTTAGTCTGTCTATAGTTTCCTTTCTTATTATAGTTTATTGTTTATTTCCTTATGTTAAGTTCATATTTATGTTTTTTCTTGTTTTCTAGTCTTTACATATTTTTCAGGTTATTTGGTGATCCCCGGATGCGTCCGGAAGTCCCCCCGAGGTTCCCCGTACTTACAAGAACCAATGTTAAAGCCTAAAGGACCATCCCGAGCCATCAAAGTCAATCCCAGGCTAAGAAAAAAACCAAGAAGACAAATTTCCAGAAGCCTCGGATGTTGGTATCATGGTCATGTAGATATCGGTATCATGCACAAAGATGAGTTGGTCAGAAGCTTATGATATTATGCATAGATATCAGTATCTTGCATGATGAAAGTTGCGCAGATACCGCAGTGGATACCAGAGTGGATACCGCAGCAGATAACGCAGTGGATACCATAGCAGATACCATAGCAGATACTGTAGTGGATACCGCAGCAGATACCGCAGTGGATACCGCAACAGATTTCGTAGTGGATACCGGCATCTACAGTAGTTTGCAGCAGCCAAGGCAGAACAGAGAGCTCAGATATCGGTATCTGGGCATTTCATGATACCTGTATCTGGCACTTCGATTTTTTCGACAGTTTTTGGGTTTTAAGGGTGTTTTGGTCATTTGTGGGTTGGGATATATATATATATCATTGTATAAACGTGTATGTGGGATATTAGGTTATGTTTTTTGTATAGTTGTAGGGTTTGGAGGAGGGAGAGCTTCTCTCTCTACCTCCCTCCATCTTCTCTCTTCTTTTTCTCCATTTTCATGGAGTTTGGGTTGAAATCCTCTTCATTAACCATGTAAGGAATCTCTCCCTCTCTTCATTTATGTATTTTATTTTATGTGTTGTGTTTTATTAATTTCGTATTTCATTTTGTATGCTTAGTTTTGCTTGTGTTTTGGGAATTACTAGGCTTGTGGTAGTTGTAATAGAGGGCTAACCTCCAAAGGTTGGCCATGGGGTGACTAGCACCCCAAACCCTGGGTTGTGATTGATTACTCCATATTTTGGGCTTAATTATTGTGGTCTAGGGTGTATGGAGTTCATACCCAGGGTCTAAGTCTAGTGGTGTTAATCACAGTGATGGGTTGTAGACATGAATAATGGCATATCCCATACTTGGTGCGATGTCCCGCTAAGTATTCGATAAAATGCCTCAATGGATGAAATCCCCCTAGAGTGGACTAGGATCATGTCTTAGGGTCTTAGCTTAGTGGTGTTAACCTATTTGATGGGTCGTAGACAATGAACCTTGACACGCCCCATTCTTATAGCGATGTCCCGCTAGGTGTTCGATAAAATGTCGCATTGATCCAATCTCTCTAGAAAACCATTATCTTTAGATGAATTGTAGTCTTGAGGTATCATAGGGGTTAGGAGTATGTGGATCTCACCTTGGGTCCAACCAAGGGTCGTTAACCTCTTTGACGGTTTGTGCCATGTACACTCCGTGCTTTGAGCTATGTCACCCGAGGTGTAAGTTGGTCTAGAGAACTGAATTCTAATCCCCGTGCCATCTCTTGACCCATTGCACGTGCTTGATAGCCAAACATTCCATGGGAGATCCTATGCCGTGATCCCTCCTTCGTGTTGCCATGGGATATTGGAGAAGTCTAGTATGACCTAGGTTAGGTGTTAGAACCACCATAGTCATTCCACTTAGTTTAACTTAGTTTTATTTTCTTTGTCTTATGCTTTAGCTTTCTTAGATTTTATAAACAAAAATAAAGGCTAGCTTCCTACTGCCTCTATCGCAAACCTAAACTTCTTTACCAAGCAAATATCTTCAATTCCGTCATTTCCCTGTGGACCGACCTCAGATTTATCCATTTTATTAGATAGAGTCTTTATTTTTGTGTTTATAAATTATTAATGTCTAATTAGGGATTCCCATACTTTCGACGACGCGGGAAAAACCTGTTGGCATTTTGGCACCGTTGTCGGGGAATTATAGTTGAGTTGAGTTTTTGCTAGTTTAGAAATTTTCTTTTGCCCCGCCGTATATATCCACTTTTATTTTGTTTCTTCTTGTTTTTTATATAAAACAAAAAAACATATATACATTGTTGATCATGGCTTCCGGTGACTATCCCTTGAATGATTATTCAACCCATTGGGAAGCCATGAATCAAGTTTGGCAGTCCTACCCTCCATTCCCGGATCCAGCTTGTCAAGAGTGGCATGAACACTCTAACTTTTATCGGGAATATGAGATTTCAAAAGAACCACCACCTCCTCATACTCGCATCACGATGCAATGGCTCTGCAACAACTTTATCATTTAGAGCCAACCGATTAATACCTGGAACAATGGTCCCAATAGGAGCCATATTAATGCGAACCACCGTCCACGGCTACTTTGGAGGATACCTTGCAAGTATTTTTCCAAAGTTCCCGTGCAATTACCTTGGATAATGCCTTGCAAACATTTCTCCAAGGTTGCAATACAAATAATGATTCTGACAATGTTGTGGTGGCTCCTCCTGAGTCTTATTATTCAGAGCCACCCTCGGGATTTCATAACCATTGTCCTCCAGAAGCAACTTTTGAGTCCCAACCACCACACCCATCTTATTTAGAGGATACTTTGCAACACTTTCTTGAAAGTTGCAATAACATCACGGACCTTCACACTTCATGCCAAGTGGACTTTAATGTCCCATTGTTTGAGCCAACCATTCCCACCGACCCCTTGGAGGAGGCTTGCCTTATTACCGAGGAGGTTGCTTTCCTTGAACATCCGGGAGTGGGGATTTCTCATTCCATCCTATTGGCCGAAGCCATGATGTGGTCGCTCCCCAAGCTCGATAATATCACTCCTGTCATTCCTCCTGAAAGGCATACTCCGTGTTACCATTACGATGAGAGTGATGAGGAGTTAGAGACGGACTTTAGGTGTGGAGAGAATATATATGTTGTTGACACCTTGCCCATTGAGCCCAAAACACCTTGTATTTCCCAAGAGCCCATCGAGTGTGCATATGTCGCACCTATTTTCATGACACCTCTTGGGGAGTCCATCTTTGGGGTTGAGCCTTCAATTCCGGTTGTCAAAGTGCCTATTTTTCATTGTGTGCCTTTTTTACTACCTCAATGTGCTTGCCTTAGAAAAGATTGATTTTCTTGGCATTGACCGACTTCTTGTGAGTCATGTTCCATGTTATATCCATATGGTCAACGCCTTGGAAGCCAATGTCATCTGTGGTGGTAGGGTGGTAGTTTGTTTATTTATAAAGCATGCCTACTCTTTGTGTGGTAACCTGTTTCTGCCGGAGGATTCTCTACGGCTGCTGAGCCTTCGGATGCGGGAAGTCGGTTTCGTCCGGTGGCTTGTGTGGTCCCTGCAATCAAACAAAAGGGGTCCTCCTGTTTGGCTCTTGCAAAACAAGGATTAGTGCCCGCCGGTGGGGTTTAACCAACAGGGCCTCCAATGCTTAAGTTAGCGACTGTTTGGGAAGATAAAGCAATAACGAAGGAGGCCGGACGGTAGCGATCGGGGATCAGAGATCAGGATGAGGATCAGGATCCCGTGAACAGTACCCATGGGGGGTATTTATAAGGGGATGTTGGGTTGGGGCTCACGAATATTGAGTGAGCCGCACATCGAGGGTCCAAGGGTGGGCCTGGACGGTTGGTGGACCGGGTTGAACCGTACGGACGGGGCATCTCGGACGGATCCCCATGATAGTGACAGGAGGGTAGTCCTCCGGGTGGTCTGGTTCGTTTGGCAGTAAGCCGAGAGCAGTGGCGAAGTGTCACCGGAGGACGCCTGCCTGGACATTGGCGGTCGGCCAGGCTGCGGGCCCTTCGGCCGTGGACACCTAATGATCGGTGCCCTTGCACTTGGTTTTGTGAGTCGCTGATGGTCCGGACGCTGATGGCCGGACACAATGCGGGAACCTCTGGTTTGGATGGTCCGTATGGCCGACTCGTAGGTAAAGTTTTATGACAATTTTTTCCCCAGTGCGTGGGTCCGGTCACTACAATAGCCTCTCAATCTTTCCCAAAATTTGGAAAAGATTGAAATAGTTCAACCGGACGCCATGCCACCGGAGGCAGGTCACGTTAATTATGTCTGGTGTTATGTTTGACGTCACCCGACAGACGTCGGGTCATTGATTAGACACTGCTGTCAGGAACCGCCACGTATCGTGATTTAAATGACCGGCCAAACTGACCGCCTCGGTACATGTGCAGAGTTATTTAATGTTATACAGCTGTCTCATACCTGGGGGGAACCTATAAATAGGCCTGCTGGGTATGACCTTCAGTACTTTAGCTTGTGATCAAGGAGCCTCCGGAGAGCTACGTATCCTTCGGCAACTGCTCCCGTCATGGACCAGATAGTTGATTTATCCTCGACTTCGGCTCATTCTGAGACGGACTCCTTATTCCAGCCGACTCCCACAGAGCTTACTCCTGGAGTTAGCTCGAAGGTGCCTTTACCTGTTGAAAATATTATGCACGGAGCCTCTTCCTCAAGGCTCCCTCCGGTTGATGGCCGAACCAACGTCGTTCGGCACTTTTCGGATGAGAATGAGCCGACTTTCGTGGCTTTGGGGGGCCGGTCGGGCAGAGCGATTGGAGGATCAAGAAGACGGACCGGAGACTCGCCCTGTCCGTATCTGCGCTACTTCCGGGGTGGAGTTGCTGAATTCGAGGAGTTCTCTCGTCAGTATGAGTTTCCGGACACAGTGACCTGCGCGGAGGTCGGAGCGCTGGTTACCTATTCGGAGGAGCATACTACTGTGCCTTTAATAGCTGTGACCGAGGGCCGACTGACGTTTCCTTTCTCTCGGTTCCTGCGAGGATTTCTGCACACGTTTCAACTTGCGCCGAGTCAGCTGTCGGTAAACTGCTACCGGACCATCAGTTGCATCCGGATCCTATGTAATAGGTATGACCTGGAATTCCTCCTGCCGGACCTTTTGGGTTTGTTCTCACTGTCTCGCAACCGAACCTCCGGTCGATATTTCTTTACTCCGCGGAAGCCTTACGGTGATATCTTTATGAGGCTGCCAGATTCAGAAAAGTAGGGAAATATCCATCTCCAGATTTTTGGTGAATACATCTTTCGTTCGGATGAAGATCACCAGCACTCTATCCCGATCAAAGAAGGTAGGCCTGATGTGTCGGCAATATCCAAACGCTTGAGGTTTACGGCGTCGCCTGCCCGGATCGCAGCCCTGGTGAGATGTGAAGGAAGGGACGCTCCTACCCTCCTGGGCTACGAACCGACGTATAATAGCTTTCTGGAGGACCGGAAGGCAAGAGGGAAGAGGAAATTGGGGGAACATCTAGATGCACCAGCCCCTGCTCGGAAGCGTATGACTGTTTTTGAATTCTTTGAATAGATGGAGGCTCCCGGCTGGCCGATACCGGATCCGCCAGAGACGGCCGCGGACGGGATACCTGCGCAAGCTGCGGCTTTTGACGCGCCGGAGAATGCTCCTGACGGAAGTCGTCCGACGCTACTTCCTGTGAAAGAGGAGCCTTATGAAGAAGAGGAGACGTCAGGGGGCCTGAGGTATAGACTTCGGCCACCGCGGCGGACATTCGTCGCGGGTCCTCCCGTACCGTGGGCTCCTACTTTCAAGAAATTCGATGGGGGAGCTGTTCTCTTGACGGATGGCGTTACAGTTGATCCGAAGGTCTCATATGCTCTGCTTCGGGCACTGCAGCTTCCGGTTGACATGAATGCTATGCCGATCTCGATTGAGGATATGTATGATTACGCCGGCTCAAGTCTTATAAAGGTACCCTTATTTTTTCCTTGCCGTACCCCAGATGTTAGCTCATTATTCTGATCATTCCTTGTGAAACTGCAGGCCTGCCAGAGCCTCTCAGGCTTGTACAGGGCCAGCCAAAAGGTGCTCCGTTCATCATACAAATTTGTCCAGCAGGCGAACGATTTGGGGGTCAAGCTGAAGGAGATGACAGCTGAAAGAGATTATTTTCGCCAGGAGCTAGAAGTGATGACGGCGAATAGGGACCTGTGGAGGCAGAAATTTGATGCCGGACCGAGCAATGTTCCTTCGGTCGGGGGAGTAAGCCAGGAGGAGTTGAAGGAGGTGGTGGCTGAAGCCGACAGGAACGCCTATTTTGAGGGTCTCAAGGCTGCCAGAGAGGCTTTTAGTGAGGAGCTGGAGGAGGTCTGCCCGAAGGCCCATGAGATCGGCTTCAGGAAAGGCTATAGCATGGCCTTCCACGAAGCCTGGCGGATGGCACTTGATGCGGTTGGGGCTCCTGCAGACTCGCCCTTCTGAACGGACATAGTAATGCCCGAGCGCGCAGCCCCTCCGCTGAAATTTCCGGATGATTATTATCCGAACGTCCTGCCTCCGGATGTTCCAGTAGTGGTACCGGAGAGTTCAGTTGTTGTTGTGCCGGAGATATTCGTCGTGGACTTGCCGGAGGGAACTGCCAAGGACATACCGGAAACTGTTTCCGGTAATTTGCCGGAGGGGGCTTCCGGGGGAGTACCGGTAGCTGTTTCGGTTGGGTTGCCGGAGGGTATTCTGGAGACCGTTCCAATTGTTGTACCGGAGGCTTCTTCCCAAGATATTCCGGTGGCTGTCATAGCAGATGTGCCAGAGGGGTTTTCCAAAACATTCTGGAGTCGGTGCCAACCAGTTTGCCGGAGGCTGTTCATGCCAACGTGCCGGAGAATGCTCGTTCGGCCCAATTATGATGTTATTTTTCTGTTTCTCCCTGTACATAATTTATGTTGTGCAACGGTTTGTAAAAACATATTAATTAATGTTACCTTGTTCCTGTCGGCGTGTGTGAGACATTAGTGGTCCCAGAAGCAGATCCGGGAATGTGTGCCGGAGGGCCTTTCGCCGGAGACCGGTAGACAATTTGATCATATTGATTATGAGGACCCGCTTAGGTGCCAATAATAGCAGGTTGCCGACAGAACAGTCGGATATGGGATAGCCTTGTAAAGAAAGGAATAGCACCAGGTTGCTGGTGGTTGCTTATAAGAGCCTTGGATAGGGATGGTGGTCCGGAATATCGCCGGAGGCATATAAGACCCAAATTAGGGTAGTGTCCGGATAGATGCGTGATGCAGAATTGTCCGGCCTCACCCCGGTCATATGCCTAAGATGGCCCCCTACGTAAGAGAGGGCGTCCGGATTGATGAGGAGATAGCCATGGTGATGGACGGACATCATAATCCGGAGTCATGGTGATGGCCGAACATCATAATTCGGAGCCATAGTGATGGATGCATTGTCCAGAGCCATAGGGTGGTCGGCAGGTTATAATCACGTCAGAGCGTGCGCCTTCCGGAGCCACAGTCTTCATTGCAGCGACTCGGCCAAGCCAGACGGTCGGTCTTCGGGATGGGTAGACAAGTCAGAGCCATGGTGATGGACGGGCATCATAATCCGGAGCCATGGTGATGGACGGACATCATAATCCGGAGCCATAGTGATGGATGAATCGTCCAGAGCCATAGGGTGGTCGGCAGGTTATAACCACGTCAAAGCGTGCGCCTGCCGGAGCCACGGCGTTATGTCCTGAAAAGCAATGAAGAACACAAAGAAGGAAAGACAAAAAGAGCATTTCATTGGATAATAGTAAAAAAAGAACGTATTACAGTATGGGGAGATCCGTTCGGCATTCGCCGGATCAAGGGATCATGGGGATAATCTCTTCACCCTGGTTTGCCTGGCATGCATTGGGTCTGGCGTCCGGTGTCCTGCGCCGGTCGATCCACTTGTCAAGATGGCCCTATCGGACCAGATGCTCTAGGTAGGCTTTGAAAGGCAGGCGGGAGGTTGTGAAGTGTCCCCTTTCCCGGTGGTAAGAGCAGTAGTCCTTCACATTGGGGTGCCTTTCCCCCAGCTTGTGATCCGTCTCTCTGAAGAACGGCTCATCCCTGATCAGCCGGAGAACAATGTAGATTGGCTTTGTGAAAACTGTGGTCTCCGCCACGTAGTCCTCCGGTTTGGGGGCCTTCCTATCCCCTGTTTTTACCATGTTGACCTGCCTCCGGTTGTGCTGGGCGGGGGCAGGCCGTGCCTGAGACGATCGGATAGAGGCACGCTCGGCCAAAAAGTCCTCCAATTGACAAAACTTGTCAATCATTTCCATCAGGTCATCCATGTTCTCCGCAGGATGGAGCATAAGCTCCCGGAGCATGGGGCTCTCGGATTCCAAGCCCAGCTTGAAGGAGGAAGTGGCGACTCCCTGATCACAGTTCTGGATGTCGTTGTAAAGCTCCCAGTACCGGTCGGCATATTGCCGTAGGGTCTCGTCCGGTCGCTTCCGGAGGCTGATCAGAGAGTCGACCTCTTTTTTCTGCTTGCCGCTTGTGACAAAGTGGGCAAGGAAGGTTCTCTCCAGATCTCTGAAGCTCCGGATTGACCGGGAAGGAAGCTTGTTGAACCAGAGTGAGCCCAAGGTGCCAAAGCTTGTAGGGAAGACCTTGCATAGGACGGCGTCACTCGAAGAGTAAAAAGCCATTATCTGTCTGTAGTAGATGAGGTGGGTGTAGGCGTCGGTTTTTGGATCGTACCTGGTGAATTTGGGCAAGCTGAAACCAGGCGAAAGGATGGCCGAGTCGATGGTTCGGGAGAAGGGGGAAAGACTGAGCTGCTCCAGGCGAGCATCGACAGTCTGAAGGGCCTGCCCGGAGGGATGCTCGGCATGGTGGTCCCTTCGGTGGCACCGATGCTCCCTTTGGTCGTCGTCAGAAACCGGAGAGTGGTGCCGGTGCCTTTCTTCCCGGTCGCGATGTCGCTTCTCCCTTTGCTGACCGGAGTCCTTTGTTTCCGGCCAGAAGTCTTGCGGGTGGATCTCAACGAACTCCCCTCCTTCGTAAATGTAAAGAGGGACAGACTCATGACGCTTCGGGCGCCTGTTGTTGCCATCCGAGTGGTCCGTCTGACGCTCTTGTTCTTCGGCCACTCCCTTTCCTTTGCGCTCCCTGTCTTCCCTTGATTTGCGCCTCCTCCGCTGCTGTCCTGAGGATCGTGAGACGGAGTCGGCGACGTTTGTGGCCCGGACCACCTGTTCCCGAAGTTTGGCGATCTCCGCGTCTCTTTCTTTTAGCATCCGGTCCACGGCCGCAACGTAGGCCGATCCTAGCTCCGGCGTAAGGCCGGTCGGAGAGGAGAAAAGCCCCATGGAAACATGCTGCGGGGGAGGCGGGGCCGGACCGATTGGAAGAGTGGGGTCCTGGGAAACCGGCGTAGTATTACCGTCTTCCATGAGGGTAGCTAGAGAGAAGGGTAGACAACTGAATTCCACTGATACTGGTGCTACCGTCCTACCGTGAATGTCAATTGTGGTAACCTGTTTCTGCCGGAGGATTCTCTACGGCTGTTGAGCCTTCGGATGCGGGAAGTCGGTTTTGTCCGGTGGCTTGTGTGGTCCCTGCAATCAAACAAAAGGGGTCCTCCTGTTTGGCTCCTGCAAAACAAGGATTAGTGACTGCCGGTGGGGTTTAACCAACGGGGCCTCCGATGCTTAAGTTAGCAACTGTTTGGGAAGATAAAGCAATAACAAAGGAGGCCAGACGGTAGCGGTAAGGGATCAGAGATCAGGATGAGGATCAGGATCCCGTGAACAGTACCCATGGGGGGTATTTATAGGGGGATGTTGGCTTGGGGCTCACGAATATTGAGTGGACCGCACGTCGAGGGTCCAAGGGTGGGCCTGGACGGTTGGTGGACCAGGTTGAACCGTACGGACGGGGCATCTCGGACGGATCCCCATGATAGTGACAGGAGGGTAGTCCTCCGGGTGGTCTGGTTCGTTTGGCAGTAAGCCGAGAGCAGTGGCGAAGTGTCACCGGAGGACGCCTGCCCGGACATTGGCGGTCGGCCAGGCTGCGGGCCCTTCGGCCGTGGACACCTAATGATCGGTGCCCTTGCACTTGGTTTTGTGAGTCGCTGATGGTCCGGACGCTGATGGCCGGACACAATGCGGGAACCTCCGGTTTGGATGGTCCGTATGGCCGACTCGTAGGTGAAGTTTTATGAAAATTTTCTCCCCAGTGCGTGGGTCCGGTCACCACACTTTGCATGTTAGGACTGATCGTCCTGCTTGGGTTCTGGATTCTAGAGCCAATGATCACATGACCGGTGAGTCGTCTTTGTTTTCTTCTCCTTCTATCCCTGTTAATCATTCCGTTCTACTTCCCATATCCTCTAGTAAGGGCACTGTTTGTCTCTCTACTAATATCACCTTGTCATCGGTTCTTCGCGTTCCCAATTTTGCCTATAATCTCATCTCTGTTAGTTGCCTTGCTAAGGATTTTGATTGTGCTGTAATTTTCTTACCCACTTGTTGTCTCTTGCAGGACCGGCGTTCGAAGAGGATTTTTGGCAGGGGACATGAACGTGATGTGCTCTACTATTTTGGGGATCCTTCATGGCAGCATATGTTTCCTTCTAGTTTTCAGGCGTCTGCTTTGCCTATGTCTTTTGAGTCTTCTAATATTTCTTTTAAAACTCTAGAGTTGTGGCATGCCCGTTTGGGTCATGTAAACTTTCGGTATTTGTGTTTACTTTATTCTCAGTTGAATAAAGCTTGCCATGATTTTAATTTTCATTGTGTGGTTTGTGAATTATGTAAGCACACACACACAAGCTTTATTCCTCGTATGCACCATGCCTCTAGTGCCTTTGACCTTATACACTCAAATGTGTGAAGACCCTCTCCTGTCACTTCCCTTTCAGGCCATATATATTATGTGACCTTTATTAATGATTACACCAGGTGTACTTGGGTTTATTTGCTAAAGAAAAAGTGTAATGTTTTTCCTATCTTCACTTCTTTTTTACAAATGATTAAAACCCAGTATAACATAGTCGTTCGTCATCTCCTATCTGATAATGAACGTGAGTATGTCTCTAATGATTTTTGTGCTGAATTAACCAAGCAGGGTATACTTCATCAGCTTACTTGCCCTTACACACCTGAGTAGAATGGTGTGGCGGAACGCAAGAACTGCTCTATCATATCTGTGGTCAGATATCTTCTATGTGGGATGAATGTACCCAAATTGTTTTGGCATTTTGTTGTACTCACTGCCACTTATCTCCTCATCCGGACTCCTTCTCGGGTCCTTCAGGGTAAGACTCATATACATCTGCTTCAGCCCGATAGACCTCTTTTTCCCATTTTGCCTCGTGTATTTGGCTGCACCTGCTTTGTTCAGGACCGCAGTCCCACTCGTACCAAACTAGGTAACAAGTCTATTTGTTGCATCTTCTTAGGGTACTCCTCCCAGTTGAAAGGGTTATCGGTGTTACGATCCTATCTCTCGACACTTATTCAACTTGTTAGATGTCTCTTTTTTTGGAAAATGTTCCTTTCTTTGCAGGTACTCTTCCTCAGGCTCATCCCATCGGTGAAGAGGTCTCCGTGGATACGACTTTGCTTCCACGTCCTGTTCCTGTCATTGATTCCACTATGGAGACCTCCTCTCCTCCTCCTGCTACTTCTGTACCTCCTCCTGCTGCTCCAGTGCCACTTTTTCCCATCGTCACTGGTGCTCTGTCCCAGACATATAGTCGATGCTCTCACACTCAGAACCTTCTGCCACCATCCTATCCGGACCCAAGTAATGCTTCTCACCCTTTAGTGCATGCTTCTCCTCCCCCTCATCGTTATTCCACTCGTGACCGTCATGCCCTTGATCATTATTCCCCTGATCGTTATGGTTGTTCTAGGTCTAGTAGTACTAATCACCCTCTTGCCCAGTTTGTTTCTTATGAGAGACTTTCAGGTTCCTACTCCTCTTTTTTTGGCCAGGTTGATTCAGCACCTATTCCTCGGTCTATGTCCGAGGCTCTCCAGGACCCCCATTGGGTGACTGCCATGCAATCAGAGATGGATGGCTTACAGCGGAATCATACTTGGGATCTTGTTCCTTTACCTTCTGGAGAGAAAACTATTGTTTGCAAGTGGGTTTTTACTGTCAAATTTTTGTCTGATGGTACGGTTGATCGGTACAAGGCCCGTTTGGTGGCCAAAGGATTCACTCAGATTTCGGGGAAGGACTTCGGTGCTACATTTGCTCCTGTGGCCAAGTTGACTACGATCCGTCTTCTGGTCTCCATTGCTACTACTCATTCTTGGCCTATTCACCAACTTGATGTCAAGAATGCATTCTTGAACGGGGATCTCCAGGAGACTACTCCTGGTTTTCGGGTTGATGGGGAGTATTCTGGGAAGGTTTGTCGTCTTAAAAAGTCGTTCTATGGTTTGAAACAACCTCCTAGGACATGGTTAAACCATTTTAGTTCAATGGTGCACTCTGGGCTTTGTTTGTTGTCACTCTGATGCTGTCGTGGAAGAGTAAGAAACATGCTGTGGTTTCTCGGTCATTAGCCGAGGCCGAGTATCGTGCCATGGCTCAGGACACATGTGAGCTTCTTTGGTTGCGCTCATTATTGTCAGAATTGGGTTTTCTAGCTTCCTGTCCTTCCACCCTATTCTGCGATAATAAGTCCGCTATTATGCTCGCATCTGATTCGGTTCTCCATGAGAGAACCAAACATATCAAGGTTGATGTTCATTTTATTCGAGAGAAAGTTCGTTCAGGGATTGCCACTCCTAGTTTTATTCCTTCTTCTGGACAGACTGCAGATATGTTTACTAAAACCTGTCGGTCCATCTCTTCTCCAGTAATCACGTATCAAGCTCGGTCTCGTGGATATCTTTGCCCCAGTTTGAGTGGGAGTGTTGGAGATTATTATTTTCCTATGATTGATATTTAGTCAAGGCCCGTGATATTTGGATCACGGGCTTTAAGGTTAATTAGTTTGACTTTCTATTTTTAGTTTCTGTTCTCTGTATTTATATGGGTTGATTACCCTTTGGAATAATATAATTTTATATTCCTAATACCTTTTTATTCTATGTTTTTGTATTATTAGCCTTTTTCAATTAGAGAGGGGAAAATATATGAGAGAATTGCAATGAATAAACATGCGTAACAGTTTAAATGAGAGAGGCATGAAAATGATTGTTTTATTGACTAAAGCCTGCACAATCCTTTACTAAATGTAGAAACTTGGTGTGTTTTTGGAATTTAAAGTCATCCAAGGTTCAAGAGAAGTACAATGAAATTTCTTGACTTCGAAACCTCCCCTCAGATTTAGGGTATTGGCCTAAGCCATTATGACTTCTTGCTTCGGATCTTCGATTTGGTATGAAATCTTGAATCTGTGTTTCTGTGTTTTTGAGTTTTCGTGTCCTAACATGTGTGATTCTTTGAATCTATTTCTAAGAGTCCTTATATACTCGTGCAATCGTGGAAAAACCATATCAGAATCGGATCCCAAAGATTTGCTCTGGGCGCGGAAAATCAGTCGCATGTGCTTTTGAGTTTGGCATACGTCACTACTAATATGATGTACGCTATATTGGAGTGGTGTACACCGTACCTCATTTGGCGTATGCTACATTCATGTGGCGTACGCCTTCACTAATGTAGCATATGCCATACATACTTGGTGTATGGTGCCCTAAACTGACGTGTGCTGTCCTAAACTGGTGTGCGCTGTTGTAAACTGGCGTGCACTGTCCTAAATTGGCATACGGTGTCTCAATTTTGATCAAATCGTGTTATTTTCATTCTTTCTCAAAATATATCTAGTCCAAGATAATTTAAGATGTTCCAAGAAATTTTCATCATCGTGGAGGCATCCAGCCATCGCTTGACTTTCCGGAAGGCTCAAATTGAGTTGTTTATAATAACTCTATTGGATATATTACATTTGAAGCACTTAAACTTCCTATGCTGTTTTATTCTTTATTGAAAACCCAATAAACTTTTGTTAGAAAAATCTAATCCAATCATATGAAACACTATCTAGTGAAACTAGAATTTTATTCCTAATTGGATTCATCTTGTTAACTATTATTTTTCTTAGTTTTGTTGTAGCCATCATGAAGTTTTCTGGGGTTCTACATTTTTTAGTTTGCAAAAGCCATAAGGAAATGTCTTGTGATGTTTTGTGGTGAGAAGTGTTGATGGTTCCGTGATTAGATGCTTTTGTTTAATGTGATCTCTCTCACTCGCTTGTGGTGAATGATGTGTTTAGATTTGTTCTCTCCTGCTGCGTGTGTTTCTCTCCTGTGCCTGTGAGAATAAAGGTTGCCTTTTGGACATGTTTTCTTCTTTTCTTAGAGTTCAATGTATTAATGAAATGGTTTACAGAGGACCCAGTGAAGAGACCTAAGAATGTTGTGGATGTTGGGTGTGGAATTGGAGGCAGTTCTAGATATATAGCAAGAAAGTATGAGGCTCAATGCCAAGGCATCACACTGAGCCCTGTTCAAGCCCAAAGGGCTGAAGCTCTTGCTGCTGCCCAAGGATTAGCTGGCAAGGTGCGTTTGAGCTTCATGCTTTCCAGTTTTCAGCCATCTATTCTGTTATAACTTCTGCTGGTGCATGGATTTGAAATTTCCATTTGGCAAGTTTAACATACTTTGACTGACTTGAATAGGAGAAGAAAGCTATTGCATAGAGCGGGACGTTTACATTTTCAAGTATTCCTTATGGTTTGTTCGAAACATTGCTCTCTCGACTCTCGTACATCTATCGCTGTATCACTATGTTTTGCGGATGATTTTTAACCCGTTTATATGTTAGCCTGTTTTGTTGAAGGCTATATTTGAGTGGTTGGTTATTAGTATGATGCTCACTCCTACTGTTCTCTCTAGTTCTTCCGGTTCATCATGTCTCCGGATATGTTATTTATTACCGCTTCTCGTTTGAGTGACAAAAACTATGCCCCTTGGGCTCAAGCCGTTAAAGTATATTTTGTGGGAAGAAAACAATTTTACTTCATGACTGATGATCCTCATGTTGATACCGATGTTAAGTATTCTGATTGGCTGGTTGAAGATGCTCAGATTCGTATCCGATTATAGAACAATGTGGAGCCTCAGATCAATGTCACTTTAGTTTTCTTGCCAACTGCCAAATTGGTATGGCGCCAGGCTCAAGAGTTATACTCTGGTATTAACAATTCACGTCGTACTTATGATCTTCAGGAAGCTTACTTCTCTCTTAGCCTTGACACATCCTCTCTTGAGAAATATTATGCCAAGTTCCCTGGCATATGTGAGGAGCTTCAAATGTGTCAACCTATGTCTGTCGATGTTCATGTTATGCAACGCCAACATGAGTCTATACATGTGGCTCAATTTCTCTCTGGCCTTCCTCCCTCTTATGATCCTGTTTGTTCTTAGATTCTTAGCGTGAGTCTATGCATGTAGCTTCTGTCACGATCTGTCCCAAAATGCGACATAAAAGTCATCCCACTACGGAATCATGACTAAACATTGCATCAAAGAACAAAAAAAATCTATAACAATCACAAGACCAAACTATCAACTAAATAAAACAGCGAAAGAACTAATATAAATCTCCAACAAAATAAAATGAGTAACTAAAGACCATCACACCGGTCTAACATAAAATCCAGTACTGTAAGAAAATCTCATCGACGACAGGATAAAAGTCTCTCACTGACTACTAACTGATAAATTATGATTAGTCAAAGCTTTGAGTTTGAGTAGGGTCTCATCCAGGGTTTATTACAGAACATAATAATAATAAAACATTAACATTATCACTATTCCAACACTCCCCCTCAAGCTGGAGTGTAGATGTCTCACATGCCCAGCTTGCTAAGAATTTCATGAAATGATTTACTGCTAATCCCCTTGGTGAGAATATCAGGTAGTTGATCTCCCGTCCTCATGAATGACATGCATATTGTTCCACTGGTAAGTTTCTCATTGATAAAATGACGGTCAATCTCAACATGCTTTGTCTTATCATGTTGGACTGGATTATGAGCAATGTTGATAGCTTCTTTATTATCATAGTATAGACGCATGGCATCAGAAGAAGTAATTCCCAAATCGTTTAATAGTAACTTGATCCACAGGAGCTCACACACTCCTTGTGCCATTGCTCTGAACTCGGCCTCTGCACTGGATCTGACAACTACATTTTGTTTCTTACTTCTCCATGTGACTAAATTTTTGCCAACAAAAGTACAATGCCCCAAAATGGACCTCCTGTCAGTAATAGAGTCCGCCCAATCAGCATTCGTATAGGCTTCAACTCTAAGATGTGCATGTTTAGTGAAATAAAGGCTCTTTCCTGGAGAGAATTGCAAGTACCTCAGAATTCTCATGACCGCATCCAAGTGCATGATCTGGGGAGCATGCATAAACTGACTTACCATACTAACAACAACAACAACAACAGAATATCAGGATGATAGTGAGATAGGTAAATGAGTTTTCTCACTAGTCTCTGATAGCTTCCTTTGTCCACAGTAGCTCTGTAAGAATATTATATTATATATTCTATTTCTTATTTAAGGGATTGCATATCTCTCTATTTATGTTAGTCAAATGTTTCCTTTTGTATATCATTACCATTAAAGTTGTTTCCTTTTGTATAGCATTCCTTAAGAGAGTTGTTTCCAACTCTATATAAAGATGTACATCCTCCTTGTATATTCAATACAATACATTTTCAGTTTTATCACAATTGTAATATGGTATCAGAGCTATTCTGGTCTTAGGGTTCAATCGCCAGCATCCGTTCTCTCTTTATCGGTTCTGTTCTCTCTCTCTTAGACAGAAAATCCTGTCCGTCCATTCCATCAGATGCTCCCTCTCTGCCTCAGCCCAACAGTTGCCGGCCATCCCCGTTACTGCCAACTGCAGCCTTCCTCTCTCAAACCAAAGGTTCCTGATTGATCAGCCTCCTCTCTCACCACCGCCGTGACCTGCCACTCAAACTCACCCTCCGCTGGATCAACTCTCTCGCATCTCTCTGCCTCTCCCTCCACCTAAAGCTGCTGTCGCCACCATCGCAGAAACATCTTTGCTTCGTCGCCATCTTGTCATCACCAACCCACCACCATTAGCCGTCGCCAGTCATCACCAACCCACAACCATCGCCAGTCATCTCTGCTTCGTCGCCAACCACCACATCGAATCGCCCTCTCCCTCTCATATGCCCAACCAAGCTCTGATACCAAGTTGAAAAGCTCAGTCCACATTTCTCCTTAAAACCAAGGTGTTAAGGAGAGGGAAACTTGAGCCTTATAACTAATAGAGATGTGACATAATTAGGCGATGTGAGATACATTCCAACACATCCGATGGAACTATTTGACCAAATATTTCCTGTCCCCGTTTCTATTTTCTTTTATTGAGTTTTAGGCAAGTGCTGATTTTGTTAGGTAAAAGATTAGCAGGTCTCCTTCCAAGTTGCAGATGCTCTAAATCAACCATTTCCTGATGCACAATTTGATCTGATATGGTCCATGGAGAGTGGAGAACACATGCCTGACAAAGCAAAGGTTAGTTCTATTGTGCTCCTATGCCATCTAGTTGCGGTACATGATTTTAGCTACATGCTTTTAACTCCAAGTCATAGAACCTAAGCTCATGCTCTTTTGTTTCCTTCTTGCTTTTATGCTATTTGTTTTGGCTCTCACAATTAAAATTTATTTTGCTATTGAACCTATAGTTTGTCAATGAGTTGGCTCGAGTAGCAGCACCGGGAGCCAAAATCATAATAGTAACATGGTGCCATAGGGACCTCTTCCCTTCTGAAGAATCTTTGCGACCTGAGGAGAAAGATCTTTTGCAGAAGATTTGTGATGCTTATTATCTTCCGGCATGGTGCTCTAAGGACGATTATGTGAAATTACTTGAATCTCTCTCTCTCCAGGTAATTATTTCCTCAATTTACCATCTCATTTTTTAAGGATCAAACATTTTCAAGATGTGTTTAAACATATATGGATTTTATATTAGTGGACTTGGTGTGAATATGAACAAGATGACACACGGTCTTTTCATTTCTTAACTGGTTGGCTATTGACTGGCATATCTGCATGCATGTGCACGCATTCAGGATAATGGTTTTGTGCCATATTTTTTTTAAGGATATAAGGACAGCAGATTGGTCGGAGAACGTTGCCCCATTTTGGCCTGCAGTGATAAGGTCAGCATGGACATGGAAGGGCTTCACATCATTGCTGCGAAGTGGTAGGCCTAATGTACTTCACTGCCAATTTTAAGAAATGCATTTCTATATATGCTTTTGGTAAGCTTTGAAACCTTTTTTTTTTCTTCCTTTTTTTGCCTTCGTGACTGGTGGACCTGATCAGGATGGAAAACCATAAGAGGGGCATTGGTGATGCCATTGATGATCCGGGGATACAAGATGGGGCTAATCAAGTTTGCTATCATTACATGTCGAAAGCCTCTATAGTTCCTAGAACTATATAGTAGATGTGCAACAGAGAGAGGAAAGGGGAATACCCTTACTTATGTAACATCTCTAAAAGATCTGAGTTATCTTCGTTACACAATAGCAGTGGTCCTAGTTATTACTACTGTGATCTCTTCTGGCTGGAGAATTCAGAAGTGCCCTTCAAATGTTTGTTATGCCCTATTTCAGTACCTGCAAAGCCATTTGAAAAAGGGAAACGGAACAATACCCAGAGCACCAAATTTGTCGGATCTATTCTTTAAACTGATTATTTGCTCCTGATGCCAAAATTTGCATTTCACTCCTGTGCGCATGGTTTTCCATATACTACTATGATAAATCTCATGTACGCGAGTAATGGGCAGGTAAAATACAAGACGAAAGCTCAAGAACTAAATACTCCACGTTTGAGCTTTTCTTTGTGTACTTTATATTATTTTATCAATGCTGAAAACATGACATTTGAGTTTTCTCACACACAAGCATCTTCCCAAGAGATTGATATGACAACGGGAAAGTGTAGAATAGGTATATCAAGTATGGGGGTGGATTCAGAATATTCATAAAATGTCAGCCAAGAACCCATTGAACAAAGGGCTGTGCTGGATTTGGGTGGTGTGTCTAATTTTAGTTTTGCCATTAAGAAGTGAATTTCCTCACAATTTTTTGTTATAACTGAAATGTTATAGGACATGTAATCCTATCACCATGTTGCCGAATATATTAATCTTCCTTCATCTCATGTTCAACTCGTAGGTTGCAAATCAACTTCCCTGGTATTTGCAAAATTCAATCGTCTCATGTTCGAATTGCACTCTCCCGTTTCATGCCGCTTGCCTTTCATGTTTGTTTCTCCATTTTTGCTCTCTGTTCAAATGTAGCTTGTCGATTCTCTTGTAAAAGAACATTCTTGATCATCGACATTTCCTCTGATCTCAATATCCATTTATTCGTTTTCTGGATATTTACATTGAAAAATGAAAAAAAATCTCAATGTGGCCTTGAACTTTGCTGGGGGCGAGACTGCATCTTCTCACCTGTTGTGTCCAAGTCGAGGATTTTACCATCCTCCTCAGCTTCATAGTTTTATTATTACATATGGTAGTTTGTCTGTTCAAACTTCATTTTTTAGTTGCGTGACCTAATTACTCCTTTCAATTTCGGGTGGCTTTGGGAAGCACATGCTCTAAATCTGATACCGAGTACTTTCTCTTACTTTTTCTCTTGCGCTTTGTAAAACCAATTGAAATGTACATCAAAAGTGTTATTTAAAATATGAAGTCCATAGATGTAGTTTTGATTCTCAATATTTGTGTTGGGAGTAGAAGAGAGAATGATTCTTGTGATTGTCTGAATCAAATGATTGTGATTTCTGGATACGTGAATTTTTTTAAACACAAATGCTTGCCCAAAAATATATTCCTTTTATGTTTAAATCGACAGGAAAAAAGATTGATTGTGAGTGTTGAATGTAAGGTGAAGTCTGGTTCTTTGCCTTGTATCAGGACTTCTTTGGAAATAAATGTAGAATGTATGAGATGAATTTGAAGATAAATAAAAAGAGTTTTATTATCTTCAAATGTAAGTACAAATCGATATGGAATAATTCTGATCGATGGGAGAAAATTCTACAACTATTTCTAATATAAAGTAGAAAAAAGAGAAGTCTTTCTGGTTGATGCTATTGTCCTTTTGCTTTTATAGTCACGTATTGATTTGAATTAAAAAAATTTTCTCCACAGACCTTCTAAACAATTATTTTCAACTACTTGAAATAAAACAACTGTTTGCTGGTCACGTGATGACGTTTTTGTGCAATTTGTCTGTGTCCATGCAATATGTGTTCTGTAATGACCCGTTCCAAAATCACTCATAATTTTTTTTTTTAATTTAAAACCATTGGAACCGGGCCACCACAAATAAATATCATCACATCAAGTTCTATTGCAATTTAGTTTAGAGATTTGCAAGTAGTAGTAGTGATGAAGCATAATGATAATAAGCATAAAAACATAATATCAAGTCTCATAGTACATCAAATATGACCC
>NMUG010000497.1:0-21932 GCA_002855965.1 Monotropa hypopitys | reverse complement strand
GTACATTTAAATATTGGTTCAAATCGGTTATGTTTTGCTTAGTTAATTTTAGAAAATCAGATTTTGAGCAAAACCCTAAATTATGCAGAAGCATTTCGATCTTCTGATAAGATGATAGAAACTGGTATCTGGCTTTGCCAAGATACCGATATCTTAGTTAAACCAGGCCACCAGAACCCTAGAAACTAGTATCTTCATGCGGTTTCTTGAGTCTTGACCAGAAACCGGTATTTGGGTTAACCAAGATACCGGTATCTAGGGAATGCGATATCTCGGTAAATTTTTATAAACTGATATCTTAAATTTTTTTATAAACCGATATCTTAAAAATTTTATAAACTGATATTTTGAGGCTGCGAGAAACTAGAAACCCTAGAGCAGAAACTGATATCTTAGGAGTAAGTCTAAGATATCGATATCTTGGAAGACCAAGATACCGATATCTTGATCCTCGGAAAAAATATAAAGTTTTGGAAAAATCATGTTTTGGAGAAATTTTAATACCAAATCAGTAGGGTATTTATGTTAAATTTATTAGAAGCTTATTTTAGCATATTGATGTATTCTAGGTGTTGGTGAGCCTTCGTGTTCGTGTTCGGTGCAAAGGAAAGAGAAGCAAGCCATTTAGGAGTTCATCATATTTTGTGAGTACTTTTTATGGATCGTATAAGGTTTAGAATGTTACTATTCTTATTAATACAAAGTGTATGTGTTTTGAAAAGAGTTGAGTTTTTGGAAGATGTTTTCAAAAAGAGGAAAATTCTATGGATCACGATATTTTTGCAAATATTAAAGATGGTTTCAAAGGGTGAATTGAGTTTTAAAAAATGTGGTATAAAACAGAGTTGGTGTACGTAAAAGCAAAATGATGATTTCTATATGGTGTTGAGTTAAGCGGTATGGTGAAATGGCGATTTGTATTACGAAATGTGGTGTTGAGTTATATATGGTGATAAATGATATTTTCTATTGAAGAAAAAGATGTTAAGTAAAAAGTGGTGTTGAGTTTGGTGTGTGTAAAAAGGGGTGTGTTTTGATAAACGAAAGGTGTTATAAATTATAAAAATTATATTTTGGAGTGCTTCAATAAATTATAAAAATTATAAACTTGGCTATTATTGTACGAGTATATAAGGTATGGAGTGGTGTAGTGTAGATCTATATGATCTTATTTTTTAAGTTGGTGATTCTACAAGTTGGTAAATTTTGTGGTGATTATCAAAGAAACCTAAAATGGTATTTTGTGTTGAGTAAAAGAGATAGAATGGTGTTTTGTGTTGAGTAAAAGAGATAAAGGGGTGATTTGAGTTATATCTATATATATAAGAGATGTGTTGTATGAGTAGAGAAAAGGTGATTTCTGTTGGGGGCCAAACTCTCAGGAGGCTGGAGCCACGACCTCCACCGGGAGGACCATAGCTCAGACCAGCCAGCGTGCGGCCGAACAGATCTCAGCCGGTGCTAGGGCCTCTCTGGGGCTCTCTCCGGCCCGGAGACTCAAAGCCCAGAGGAGGAGCCTAGCCGAAGAGCCTAGCAGTCAAGGTCATGCGACCGAGCAGAGCAAGGGCCGACGTGAAGGCTCTCCTGGGATCACTTCTGCGCAGAGGCCCCTCAGCCCAGGACGGCCCGGCCAACAACAAGCAGCACCGAAGCGTGCCGCTTCGGCCAGACAGGACAAATACCTCGTTCACAGCGAATATTCCCTTGTGGACAGCATCCCGGATTTTGTGCACATGGCAGACACATGCCTGACACAGAATCAGCTTTTTCGTGATTCTCGTCGCACGTCAGACAACCTTTATCAGCTTTTCTGCCGCGCAAGGCTGTCAGGCGGCGCCGCCTGACATTGTCAGAAACCGCCCGGTCGGCCACACGCCAGCACACTCAGAGGGGACAGCTGCACTGCCCCATGCCACAGGTGGGCGTCTCACCCGCGCCGAAGCACGTGCCCAGCACTCTCCGATGTTCTATATAAGGAGCTTGGCATTCAATGCATGGTACGCACGCTCTCACTAGCCAAAACTCTATCCATTTATTTTCTCACTCTAAACCTTTGCTAACTTTGCCATCGGAGGGTCCACCGGCGACGCTGTCGGTAGCCTAACGTGTGTTACCTGTGTAGCTAGGTCCAGCCACTACTTTGCAATTCAACTCCTCCGCTCACAGCAGCGAACCACCGCAGGAAAGGCTTACCCCCCAACAATTGGCGACTCCGCTGGGGACGCCCTTTCTCTAACATTCAGATTTCTACTGTGAGCTTGAAGATGGCCTCCAAAGACAACCAGTCCGGCGGCAGAAGGAACAAAGGAAGGAAGTTGCCAGGCCCGGAGACTCTGCTCTTCGTACTCCTGAGCATGTCCGTGCTAGCGACGCTAGCTACCACTCCAGTGAGTGTCCAGACCCTCCGGCCAAGCTGACCACGAGGCAGTACATTCGCCAGCTGGAGGGCGATCTGGGCTGAAGGGACCACCAAATTAATGCCCTCATCAGAGAGATGACCCTCCTGAGGGAGGCTACCGAAAATAAAAGGGCGGCACCCGCAAGGAGCCGTGCCGAGAGAGATGACAGGGAGTACCAGGAACCATCCCAGAGCAGGAGCAGGTCTCAGCAGACCAGGCCTTCGGCCCTGAACAGACTGGGGGAAAGGATAGAGGAAGTCCCCGCCTGGGAGAGGGACAACGAGGACCGTCGCGTCAGGCGCCGGGTCTCGCCTCCTAGGCCCAGGGACGAACGCTCAGTTTCAAACGCCAGGCCACCGGTGTTCGGTCGCCTCGGCCCAAATCCAGTTCCAGCAGCTCAGAGGAATCGTCAGGCCCGAGATCAATCACCTCTCAGGCATAGAAGGCACGACGGCCAGAAAGGCAGTTAGTTTTCGGAGCAGGAGGTTAGCCAAAGGAGTTGGAGTCCAGCCAGCTCGGACCTATGAGCCGTGCCGACAGGATAGAATCCCCTGCACCCCCTTTACTCTCGAAATTGATACAGCAAGGCCTCCAGCAGGCTTTTCAGTCCCCAAGTTCAACAAATACGATCCCAAAATGGATTCGTACACTCACATAGTACACTTCAGGCAGATGATGTCCCTCTATTCTGGGGAGGATGCCTTGATGTGCAAGCTTTTTTCATCCAGCCTCGGCGAGGTTGGGCTACTCTAGTTTGACCGACTGCCAACAGGGTCCATCTCCTCATGGAGAGACCTCTCAACGGCCTTCCTGGCTCGGTTCATCACCAGCACCAAAAGGGGAACCGGACTCGCCCCTCAGCGATGGCAACGATGGGAATAAGGGCGTGCTGTGGTCCCTGTTCCTTATAGCCGACGGGATCCAGCAGGAGATTCACATCAACTGGAACCTCGTACTCCTCCCTAAAGTGCCGGGGGTCTTCTGGAGTGTCCAGGAGCCGCCTGAACTTGTCGGACCATTTCTTCGGCGCCATCAGTTGGATCTGAAAAGAACACAAGCAAGAGGGCACCGTTAGTCGGTCCAACATCAACCTACGCAGCGAAGCACAGGATGGCGGTTCGGCTCGGCCAAGATCGGTCAGTGTTCATCTCCCTCACCACAGGGCCCACAAACTTACAGGAAGCTCCCAAGCCACAAAAATGGCAGGAGGGATGCACCCCAACCTGGAATAAGTCGCAAAATCGACAAAAAGGAGAAAACAGGCTCAAACACCCCCAGCCAAAAAGCTCAGAAGCTCGCCAAAAAGCTTCCAGGCCTTCAACAATGGCAGGGAGGAAACCAGCGGCCATCAACAGGTCGCAAGAACGACTTGGAAAGCGAGCAGAAAGCTGTAGAAATGGAAGAGATGAAGCTCGGAGGTTACCTGAGATGAAGAAGAGGGCTGAAAGCCTGGAGAATGAGCTCTGGGTGCAAGGAGAACGGTGTCCGGAGGTGCTGTGCGCGGTTGCCGGAAATCTCCTAGAGAGAGAAGGAGCAGCAGTGACGGGAAGGGTTTGAAAAACCCTAAGGCCCTTATTTATAGGAGGAAGCCTAGAGCCCAAAACCGGTTGACCGGCCGACCCGGTCCAGACGGTCACCCCGCGCCCGCAATGATTGCGCCTCCTCAGAAGTTGTGCCGGCGCTACATGCCTGACAACGCATCAGCACGCTGTCCCATCAGCCACAGCTCCAGCCAACTGCTGCATGACACGTAGCGCTGTCCAACCGCCAGATCTGATGCACGGAGACCGATGATGCGACACCTGTCAGCGTGACGTCACGACAGACGCGCCACCTCTCCAGAGCGCGACACGTCAGCGATTTCAAATTGACGGTTCATTCAATGATGTCAGGACAAATCTCAAGTCAAATCAGTGGTCCGACGCTCCTCCCTTCGGCACCTACACAACCTATCAGCACCGAGTCAACCCCGCTTCGGCCAAAATGCCTGGCCAAAGGGGTTGAGGGGCTATTGTTGGGGGCCGAACTCTCAGGAGGCCGGAGCCATGACCTCCACCGGGAGGACCACAGCTCAGACCATCCAGCGTGCGGCCGAACAGATCTCAGCCGGCGCTAGGGCCTCTCTGGGGCTATCTCCGGCCCGGAGACTCAAAGCCCAAAGGAGGAGCCTAGCCGAAGAGCTTAGCAGTCAAGGTCATGCAACCGAGCAGAGCAAGGGCCGACGTGAAGGCTCTCCCGGGATCACTTCTGCGCAGAGGCCCCTCAGCCCAGGACGGCCCGACCAACAACAAGCAGCGCCGAAGCGTGCCGCTTCGACCAGACAGGACAAATGCCTCGTTCACAGCGAATATTCCCTCGTGGACAGCATCCCAGATTTTGTGCACATGGTAGACACACGCCTGACACAGAATCAGCTTTTCCGTGATTCCCGCCGCACGTCAGACAACCTTTATCAGCTTTTCTGCCGCCCAAGGCTGTCAGGCGGCACCGCCTGACATTGTCGGAAACTGCCCGGTCGGCCACACGCCAACACACTCAGAGGGGACAGCTGCACTGCCCCATGCCACAGGTGGGCGGCTCACCCGCGCCGAAGCGCGTGCCCAACACTCTCCGATGTTCTATATAAAGAGCTTGGCATTCAATGCATGGTACACACGCTCTCACTAGCCAAAACTCTGTCCATTTACTTTCTCACTCTAAACCTTTACTAACTTTGCCATCGGAGGGTCCACCGGCGACGCCGCCGGTAGCCTAACGTGTGTTACATGTGCAGCTAGGTCCAGCCACTACTTTGCAGTTTATCTCCTCCGCTCACAGCAGCGAACCACCACAGGAATGGCTTACCCCCCAACAATTTCATAAAAAGGAAATGATTTTGGAAAAAGGGTGTGTGAGTGTGATTTTAAAAGAGATGATGATCCTTAGAAATTTTATTTCTTTACTTTATGCTTTTCATTTTAGTATTCACCAGCCGTCGTCGTTGATGCACGCTTGTGCCTTTCTTTTTAGGTGCTTGGAGCTAGCGTCCACAGTCCGGTCCAGCAGTTGAGTTGTCAATGTTGTAGTGGAGTTGTGAGTCTTTTTACTCTTTACCTTTGAGAGATTGTTTAGCTCTCACTTTGAGTCTGTTTTCTTTATCGAGTTGTAGTAGTGTTGTATTGGCCTTGAGCCCATGTTGTTATAGTTGTTCAGTGATGTTGTTCAGAGTTATGTTGTTCAGTTGAGTTGTATCGGCCAAGAGCCTAGTGTTTTTCTTTACTTTGAGTCGTATCATCTGGGATTTATAACCAGATCAGTTATGTTTATTTTCAATTGCCGTGTAGTGGTTTGATTTTATCAGATGCTTTGCCACGTGTCATCTCTTAATAGCTGACATTATAGTTATCATGGATGGGGTGTGACAAGTACACACTGGGGAGCGCCGAGCCCCAAAACTGTACGAGTTCTTGGCTCACACCACGGTGTTCAAGAAGCCCATCTATATCCTTCTATGCAAGATTGATAATGAGTCATTCTTCAGATGATCGGAGAAGAGACTATGCTTTTAACACAAGGAGAAAGGGCATCTGACTACCAATTGCCAAGTGTTCAAGGATTTCCTTGAGGAAATGGTGTCCACTGGACACCTTGGTCCCTACATTGATAAAGAAAAAACCGCTGCCGGAGCGGTTAAGGAAGTCCCTACAGAAGAACTCAAGACCATCAATGTCATCCATGACATGGTTGATTGGCGGCAGGAGGACACACTCTGAGTAAAACTCGAGCAGATCTCCGGTTGGGAGGTCATGTCGGTACAGTCGACACCAAAGAAGGCCAAGCCAGACTCCAGGTATACAATCACTTTTATCGACAGGGACTCTGACAGGGTGCAACACCCTCATGACGATACCCTGATCGTGACCCTCCAGATCGGTGACCGCAACGTCCGAAGAGTGTTTATTGACCTTGAAATCTCCGTCGACATAATGTACTACTCCCTATTCAAGAAGATGGGATACAAGCCGGAGGACTTGAAACCGACCGACGTGTCACTTGTGGGGTTCAACGCGGTTTCTGCATGGCCGCTTGGAAAAATAGTTATCCCCATGGTCGTTGTCTCGGACACAACAGACATGGAATTCGTGGTGCTTGACGTCCCTTCCCCCTACAATGCCAATTTGGGCCGAACTTGGGTCCACAACATCAAGGGAGTGGCCTCCACATACCACCATGTTATCAAATTCATCGGAAACCGAGGCGTGAATGAGCTTCAGGGGGGACCAGGCGGCAACCAAGATGTAACGACCCGCCCCACCCTGCACAATATTGTTCACTTTGGCCGTCAACTCCTAGTGGACTTCCCAGGGGGTCACCCATCCTTGAACTACTCCAGGATGAGCATGTTTATCTGGGAAGTTCCAATGGTCTTTGACGCCCGCTCGACTTTAAAAGGCCTTGTACAAGGTATGTTCGTGATCTATTACTTATAGCACATACAACTTATATCCACCAAGCGATGTAGGACCCACGATGTAACATCCCAAAATCTAAAATACACAAAAATTAAAAAATTTAAAACTTCTTTACTAGATAACACCTCAAGAAATATTCGCCAACACTGAATAAAAGAAACAAGCGGAACTTCAAACATAAATCCCAACAGTGCTACCATTACTCAAAAACCTCCAAGGAAAGAAACATCAATGAAATGACTAAGCTACTACAAAAATCCCAATACAAGTCTATGGAAACAAAAAGACAAATAAGAGTCAACCAAAAGTGCTAAAATCAGCCACAAGCACCAAGTCTTCTTCACTAGATAACACTAGCTCATCAATCTCAATCCAGCATCCGAATACCTACAGCCTTGTAGTGGACCGCTAACCCTGAGACCTATTTCCAAGCCAAAGACAAGGAAACAGAGTATAAATATGATATTTTCAACTTCCAATACTCAAGTAATAGTTGTGACAGAAATCATGAATATGAGCAGTTATGACTTTCATTCCAAAATGCATCTCATGCATGATACTTTACATATACTGGCCAAAGCCCATTTTCAAAAGATTTGAGCATCCCATGCCCTAAAAATAGCTACTACTATAAGCAGTAGTTCGTACGCCTCACGCACATTTTGGGGTACGTTCCACGCACCCGTTGGACTTACGCTGGTTTCCAACCATTGGCCTTACTCAATTGCCAATAACACCACCCGTCCCACAGAGACATACATAATATATATATATATATATATATGTGTGCATATTATGCTTTCCATCTCAACTCATGCATTCATGTGGATGCATATCATTCTCATCATGCATTTATGTTCATGTATATCATTCTCATCATGCATTTATGTCTTTGCCAATAATTCAAATCATGCCATCATGGGTTAATACAACAAACAATAACCGTTAACTTCTCATGCAAATAAACAGTTAACCAATAATCTTTGTGAATGTACAATAAAAAATACCATATCCTTACACTCACCAGTACCATTGCTCAAACATTCTCTTTGCCCTTGAGTGAGGCCTCAATGCCTTCCTCGCATGTCCCTGTCGATCAAACTACAAACTTTAGTCCACAGGATAAATAATCTGACGAAGAGAAATGAAATCATGAAATTACATCAACTAGTTAGATAATCATTCACAAACCACCTATAAAAGTCTTTCAATTAAACCCTCAATGCCTTCCAAAATATTCCAAAGTTTTACCAAAAAGATGCCAGAATTTTACAAACCACGACCGGTCGACCAATTTCCCACGACCGGTCGACGCCACAAAATTGACCTACTGACTGACCACGACCGGTCGACCGCGTTACCCACGACCGGTCGTAGAAGGCATAAAAATCCTACTGCTTTATCACAACCGGTCGACCGAGTACATGTGTACCGGTCGCCGCTGCACAGAATTGAATTTTTCTGAGATTTGTCTTTGACGAACTCTTAATCTCCAACCTCCATAACTTCGATCTAAAAGCTTCAAAAACAACAAATTAAAGTATCCAAAGTGTTCTAACCATACCCACACTAAACATATTTGATTTGGGGCTCCTAAACACCCATTTAATCCCTCCAATTCCATATAAATCCAAATAGATCTAGAAATTTCTTCATAAAAACAAATTTGATTAATAACCTTAATCCAGCCCTAATTATGGTCGAAATCAAAAATCGAAAACAATAAAAAGTATCTTACTTGCGTTGTCAACAATATTGTAGAAGGAATTTTCTTTAAAATCGTGCTCCAAAGCCTTCAATAATTGAATCTCTCTTGAGTTGTCCTAGCCACCTTCTCCCTACCTCTAATCTCACTCAAACACACTTAGGCATAATGATATTAGGTTAGACTCCTTAACCTAATTCAGATTTTAGACGCAAAAGATACTATTGCCCATAATGTAACCTCAATATCACCCTTGTTTGCCATTATTCTCCTTATTTTATACATATAAATGAAAAATAGGTAAAATCCACATTAATCCCATAAATTAATTAACTCTTGGCACTATAATCACCATGGTGAATTGTTATTCCCTTGATATCACCTTTGATATTGATTTGAAACATTTAAAATTAATAATTGGACGAGACGGGTATTGCAACTCCTCCTCCCATAGGAAATTTCGCCCCCGAAATTTAAAGCAAGTAAAATAGAATACTTGAAAATAGGTGCGGGTACTTCTTCCGCATAGCATCCTCACTCTCCCATGTCGCTTTCTTAACTCCATGTTTTTGCCATAAAACTTTGATCAACTGAACCACCTTAGAGCGCAGTACTTGCTCTTTGCTGTCCAAAATCTTCACTAACCTCTCTTCATACGTAAAATCTTCATGCAACTCCAAAGGTTCTACCTCTAATACATGCGTCGGCTCACCCACATACTTCCGAAGCATTGACACATGGAACACATTGTGCAAATGAGTCAACTCTATTGGCAAAGCTAAACGATATGCCGTTGCTCCTACTCTATCCACAATCTCATATGGTCCAATATATCTCGGTGCTAATTTTTTCTTTCCTTTAAAACGAATAACACCCTTCCATGACGAAACCTGCAAAAATACATGATCACCAACCTCAAATTCTAGTTCCCGTCGCCTATTGTCTGCATAACTTTTCTGACGACTCTTGTTTGTCACGAAAACAAAATTTTTCTTGTTGTCGATCTTATTATCTTTCGATGTGGCATTGGGAATTCACTATCACTATTATATCTTTTGGGTTGGCATGCACGGATGTTGTTGGCCGTAGGATAAGATTTTAGGCATTCTTTGATTTTTGTGTCAGTTCGTTCCTTCTTGCATATTACCCCTTGCTAGCCCACTTAAGCCTCCTTACATGAACCAATTTCTTGATTAAGCCTTACATTTCCATATATTTTGCTTGAGAATGGTAAAAATCATGTTTTAGATGTATTTGGGAGTTATAAGGTGGTTTATGTTATTTTTCATTGTTGGTGTACCTTTCCCTAGAAAAATCCTAAAAATTCCAAAATTTGGAAACCAAACAAGTTGGGGGGTCACCTAATCATTTGTAAAGAAGAAACATGTTGTTCTTTGTATTTTGGGATGTATTGGTGGTTGAGGAAAATAGAAAAAAAATAAGGCGTAGTTGAAAAGTAAAGAATTGGAGGTGTATTTTAGTTAACGAGGGCCCCGTTAATTGATTTGCCCTCTTATCATTTGTTTATGCCTATTCTCAAGCTCAAAAATTAACCCTTAGCCCGACACGTGTCCGACACGTATCCGATACATGTCTGATACATTCCTTACCTTGCGTTATAACCGAGAAGTCCTATTTGATCCTATAGACCAACAATCATTTGTGCGTGTTAATTTAGGCATAATGATCCCTTTGCTATGCAATTCTAGTCATGAGATCTATCCACTTATATAGAGCTTCTTTCGCATCACAATGTGCGGAATGTTTTGTTTTTCACATATTTATATCTTCCACCCGCACATATGAGAGTTTGATATATGCACCATGTTTCAAATGTTTTATTTTGTTGAGTGCATGACACGTTCAAAATTGAAGTCGAGACTCAGTCCGGATAGACTTTTGGGCTGTGTCTCACTTGCGACGAAAGGCCTTGCACACACATGTTAAATTTTACTACCATGACTTATTTTTACACTTGCTAGCATTGTGAACTTTGTTTTTCCACAATTCTTTCTAAGGATTTATATTATTTTTTATGTTTTGAGTTTTGACTTCCATGCTTGTATGCCATGTAAAAGTAGTTTACTTTGTTTTGTGGGTAGTTCATTGCTAAAAACCCTCACGAGATCCTACTCGTCCTACCGGGGCTGCCCGGGGGTTTAAAGGACATATCCCTTTACTTTTACTGTTGTTAGTTAGATCAAGTCGTAGTGTGAGTTTACTCGGGAATAGCAAACGATAAGTTGGGTGTGTGATCGGCATACTATTTTGTAGTTTTGTGTGCCGATTTCATTCCCTTTTTATTCTAGTTATTTGCATTTTCATTTACATTTTAGTTCCTTTTATGTTTGTGTTTGTTTTGTAGTTTTCCATATTTTTCAGGTTATTTATCGATCCCCGGACGAGTCCGGAAGCCCCTGATACTATCCCGAGTCATGAGGTGAAGCTTGAGCATCAAATGAGGTACCAAAGGTACCAAAACGGGCATAACTTTTGTTGTGTAGCTCCGATTGCCAATTGTAATATGGTGTTGGAAAACTAACGAGAAGAAGCAAAAAATGGTCTTCCTGTGAAGACGGACCGGTCCCTTGAAAAGGTGGGGACCGGTACCTTTTGTGCAATTAGTTTTAGGGAGAGAAAGGGATCGGTCCCTTGTTTTCATGGGTACCGGTACCCCTTTGTATTTCTACAGATTTTGTTTATTTATGGAAATTTTGTAATTAAGGTTGAGGGGAAGTATATATATATATTATAGTCCGATTTTATGATTATTAGATGTTTTAGTTAGGGTTTTTGGAGGTTGAGAGCCTCCCTCTCTTCCTCCCTCTTCTTCTTCCTCATTTGGGGTGCATCCATTGATTTTCGGAGCTTTTTACAAGCATTAACGACGTAAGGAATCTCTCCCTCTATCTTTTGATGTAATTTATTCATGTACTTGTATTAAATTAAATTTCAATTCCATTTTCATTCTTGTGTTTTATTATGTTTAATTGTAGGAGTAGTTGTAGTATAGTGTTAATGGAGGCTTAACCTCGTTGGTTTGGCCATGGGGTGACTAGTACCCCGGCCTCAGCTTGTGTTTGAATGCTCTGAATTTAGACTAAAATGTAGTGGCCTAGGGTGTAGGAATTCACTACCTAGGGTCTTAGCCAAGTGGTGTTAATCACCTTGGTGCGTTGTCGACATGAATAATGGCACGGTGCATGCTTGGTGCGATGTCCTGCTAGGTGTTCGACAAAATGCCTAAGTAAATGAATTCACCTAAAAACCACTCAATTGATAAAAAATTGATGTCTCGAGATTTTATAGGGATTGGGAGAATGTAGTTCTCGCCTCGGGTCCAACCAAGGGTTTTTGACCTATTTGGCGGTTTGTGCCACGTACACTCTATGCTTGGAGCATGTCGCCCGACGAGTGTAAGTTGGCCAAGAGGATCGAATTCTAGTCCTCGTGTCATCTCTTGACCCGTGACTTATTCTTCATAGTCAAACATCCGGTAGGAGGTCTTATGATGTGATCCCTCCTTCGTGTCGTCATGGATAATTGGAGTAGTCTTTCGCAACCTAGGTTAGGTGTTAGAATCCCCATTACCATTCCGCTTAGTTTAATTAGTTTTCATATTTTCCTTTTATGCATTAGTTTTGTTAAGTTTTTATAAAGAAGAAACAAAAGGCTAGCGTCCTACCGCTTCTACCGCAAAACGAAACTTCTTTGCAAAGCAATTACTTCAACTCTGTCATTTCCCTGTGGACTGACCTCGAACTTGCCACTCTACTAGCTAGAGAAGTATTTTCTTGTATATAAATTATTAATGCATGGCATAGGCTTTTCCGTTAATCAACGACCGGAAAATTCTTTCCAATATTTCCGGAAGTGAGTGCAAAAGGTGAGTGTTATTGTGTGAAAATTCAGCTTTTATATCATCCCCTTGTTCTTTTATTTATTGTAACAATTTTCGAGGGCCCAATAATTCTCATCATGGGATTGTTGTTCAGAATAGAACCCTTATTGAGTTTGATAAGAACTTGACTCAGAATGTTCCCAATAAGGCCCATTCACAGAATTGTAGTTATGTATGTCATACTCTCTTTGATTATTACAATAATCATAATAGAAGGTAGGCTCAACAAGAAAGTAGAAAGGGTGAGGAGCCATTTGTACAGAAATTGGATCATAATAAGGTTGAGAGTAAGAAACATCCCATGGTGGTTGGGGAGTGGAATCCCAATAATATGGTTGTGGATCCATCACAACAAATTAGAGAAGTTCAGATAACAAAACAATGGAGGGTTTAGAAATTGTACCCCAGTAAAAATCACATAGCAAAACAAAAAAACCTCAGAATTTTTGCTTGCCTTTATGGTAAACCAATGCTGATTTTTCGGAAAACCACAGCTTAGCTCTTACCTCCCAGGTGAAAACAATCAGCAGTGTTTTGGACTCCCGGTAGAACAATCCTGCACTCCTGGTAGATTAGCTTGCTGGAGTGAATGTACAGAACTTGGATATTGCACTTGAAGCCCATTCTATTGGTAAAATTGGCCTGGTTTTCCGGTAGAACAGCAGTGCATCTCAACTGAAGGTATGCTCTGTTTTGGACAGTTTTATGCTCTGTTATTTCTTCGACTGTATTTTCTAATTTTTTCAATGTTTTTGGATTTGTTTTTCTTTAAATGGATGTACTAATATGAATCAAAATCAATACAAGACATCATTGTTCCCCGACAACGGCGCCAAAAATGCTTGACTATCAAGAGAACTTAATTGTGCAATTGTAATCCAAAATAATGGGAACAATAAAAGACCCAAACAGAAAGTAGATTGACTCACCCAAGCGCAAGTGAATTGATCTATGTGTTTGTCGTTCAAGTATAATAACTGGTAAAGTACCAGGTCATTTCTCCACAGGGACTATGGTTTGTAATTGAAATTCAATTCTAGTTAGTACTTAATTGATGAAAATGTATTGAGTTCCTGAATGGTGAGTTGGGTTGTATAGTGAAATAACAGAAATGGAAATTAATTGTAAGAAAGTGGAATCTGATCCTTGGAATTAATGAAATCCAATGAATCAATTCCTTTCTCCTCAACTTTCAATTATACAGGAGATATCCACCTAGCATTAGAACATCCCTGGAAGATATTCTGATAAACATTTGAATTCAAATATACAAAGAATAACTACCTAACATTAGGTTGCCCTCTGGAAGATCTTATGATTAAACCCAAATTGCACGAGAGAGAGAGAGAGAGAGATTTCAATGGGATTAGATTTGTTAATCAATTTTGATCTAACCCAAACCAATTCATGATCTAAGAAATAGATATGCCAGAATTCAATCTGTCAATACCTAATCAAAGATATAATCAACTCTGGGTTAATTACACCTTAACAAATCTAAAACAATCCATCATATCAATAAAAAGCAGAATTCGGATGAGGAGAAAAGAAGTGGATAAATAGACTTCCTTAATTCCCTTAGATAGAATCCATAGGAGAGAAAACTAAATTGAATTTCATTTAAACAGAGATTGAATTAAAATAGTAATATAAAGCAGAAATGAAGACTTAGAAAAATAAAGTTGCAGAGAAAAATAAATCCTATCGTATCATCTAAATCTAAATGGCACCAAAGGAGGGCCCAAAGGGAGCCTCTCACTATTACGTTAAATTACCTATTTATAGACCTCTTCAAGAGTTCTAGAAGGTATCCCACAGGTTGGGAATAATTACAACAATTCTCAAAAATCATTCAGCTTCAGTACTTTTCCTTTCTATGATTTTAATCATGATCTTCCGGAAGTTCCCATCTATTCTTCCGAAAGTTGGAGCTTTTTGGTTTCTTCAGTAGTTCTGAAGTGGTCTGCTCTACCGGGAGTTGAGTGCTGATCTCCCGGGAGTTTGGTTCTCTGTTGATTTTGCATTTGACTTCAATTCTTGTTCTCCCGGTAATTAGCTCCTGTTCTCCCGGTAATTGGAGTTTTGTGATTCTGCAATCTTGGAATGAAATCTTGTTCTTCCAGAAGTTGGGATTTGGTCTCCCAGTAGAAAAAGTTATCTAGTCATTTGCAATACTACATTTCTGGAAAATTAGATTCATTCTTCCTGAAAAGTGGCTTGATCTCCACTTATCCTCCATAATCTTCTAGTATTTGATGGCCCATCTTCTAGAAGATCACTTGTTAATTTCTCCTTTTCTCATAATTTCTTCCCTCTGACGTGCAAACACTCTTGGCATCCCAAAGACTACAAAGTCATGCAATTTGCTTGTTTTCACCACGAGAATCTATTTCAGATGTTAATCATGTAGTTCACACAAATGACAAGCTTAAAACAATGAATTCATACAAAGATTAAGGGAAATAGTGGCAATGATTTGCATCTTTGAGTGGAAATCAGATGTCCATAAGGTGAGTGTTATCGATACTGTTGGGGGTAAGCCTTTCTTGCGGTGGTTCCCAAACTTCTAGTGGTGGAGATGGACTGAGTTGCGCTGCAAAAGAGAACACGTTAGGCTACCGAAAAATATCGCTGGTGAACCCTCCGATGGCTAAGTCAGCAAGGGTTTAGAGAGAGAGAAAAAATTTTGACAGAGCTTGGGCTAGGTGAGAGAGAGTGTACCTCAAACATTGAATGCTATGCTCTATTTATAGAACCATTGGCGAGTGGGCGATACGCTCTTCGGCACGAGTGAGCTTCCCTTCTGCATCATTGGACAGTGCATCTGTCCCCCTTATGCACCTGAGCGACCGGCCGACGGGTCGGCCTCTGATAGTGTCAGGCGGCGCCGCTTGACAGTATTGGGCGACAGAAAAGTTGAAAAGTATGTATTATGTGTTGCGGGAATCACGGAAAAGATGATCTCCGTGTCAGGCGTGTGTCTTACATACGCATAGAATTCGGGATGATGTCCCCCAAGGGAATCTTCACTGCAGTCGAGGATTTTGTCTTGTTTGGCCGAAGGAGAACCCTTCGGCATTGCTGACCCATCGACAGGGAGCTGTCCCAGGGTATTGAACCTTCTGCACTGAGGTGAGCCCTAGGGGAATCCCCTCCGTCGGTCACCCTTTGTTCGGTTACTGATGCGTTGTTTGGCGAGGAGACATCTCTGGACTGCAAGCTTGATGCCGAAGCGAGCCCCCAGGGAGCCTCTTTCGTCGGCCTTGCCTCCACTTGGACACCTTATCTCTGGCATGTGCTTTGGTCCGCCCAGAGGAGGTTGTGGCTCCGGCCTATCTTTGGTTCGGCCCCCAACAATAGCCCCTCGACCCCTTTGGCCAGAGCATTTTGGCCGAAGTGGGGTTAACTTGGTGCCGAAGAAATGTGCTGGTGCCGAAGAGGAAGAGCATCGGACCACTGGAATATCTTGGATTTTGTACCTCTGACAACTTTATTCAACCTTTAGTTTGAATTTTGATGACGTGTTGCCTTATGCGCTGATGGCGCATCTGCCAAGATGTCGCGTCAACAAATGTCAGCCCCAGTGGCCAACACGTGCCTGAAATGACGAATGAGTTGGCCACGTGGCACGTTGCTATTGGTTGGCCCTGCAGCGGATGGGACAACGTACGCACGCGTGGTCAGTTGGCGGTATCGGCCCAATTTTCGAGGAAAGGAGTAATGATGGTTTACGCATTTTACCGGCTTGGCTGGTTCGGTCGGTCACTTGGTTTCCCGCTCAGGTCACCGCTATAAATACCCTCTTAGGGCTCCACCCTTCTTCCGTTTGCTCCAGCTCTTCAATCTTTAGGCAATTTCTGGCCACCGCGCAAACATACTCCGGCAAACTCATTCTCAAGCTTTTCCAAGAAGCTCTTGCGATCTAGGTACTGATTCCTTGCTTCTTTTGTGGGAAATTAACTTTTTCTTCGATCTCACATCGATTTAGCGACATTTTGACCTTGGGATTCATCTCCCAAGGAATCTGTGGTGGCTGGTAGTTTCTGGACTCCATGGATAAGGATGAACACCTTCAACCTGTTCTTGGCCGAGCCGAACTATTCTTGGCTGATGGTTGAAGGCCAGGCCAAGAGCCTTCCTTTGCTTAACCGCACAGGTAGTTGCTGGACTGACTAATGGTGCCGTACTATTTGTGCTCTTTCAGATGGCGCCGAAGAAACGGTTTGACAAATTTTGCTAGCTGATGGACACAGAGTCTGATATCCGGGACTTCAAAGAAGAGTATGAGGTGTCGAACAATGTTCACGTTTCCCTAGCCCCGATCGGAGACATGGAGTCAGGGTCGTCACACATTCACATTCCAATCTTCGCCGTAGTAGAGGGAGGTGTACTGTTCCCCTTCCATCCCATACTTTGTGAGTTTTTTCACAAGATGCGCCTTACACCGTCCTAGGTGATGGTAAACACCTTCAGGATCCTGATGGGGGTAGCTCGGCTGAATGTGACCCTTGGATAGGCAGAACGACTCTCTTTCGAGGATATCTTCGGCTGTTATATGATCAAATTCAATATGAAGTCGAGGGAATATTATCTCGGCAGGAGGCCTAATCAGATCGGTCTTATCGCTGATCTGCCGGACTCTAACAAGTGCTCCGACGACGTTATGATCGTCTCAGGTGCTTTTGATACTGCAATGGGGAAATATCGGGTTCCCTTCAAGACCGGAGCCCTAGGTTAGCTTTTCTTTGGCCGTACAGAGTCGTCGGCTATGTGGTCTTTTTATTGATTCGTTTCTCTGATTTTACAGATGTCGATACCCTCTCTGGCCTTAAGTTCACGGCCGACGCGAACAAGGTCAGATGCGTGTCCGAACTACCTTTTGTCCGACGTTCAGCTCCTACATTTCTCGGGTACACTCCGTCATATACCCATACACTTGACTCCCGGTCAGCTCCAGCCGAAGCGTCTGCCGCTCATCCTGTTGAACCTTACTCATCTCAACCAGAATAAGAAATGGGCCAATGAAAGGTTGTTGATCTGGAAGCCGAGGCTCTTGGTGCCGACCCTGCCGCGATGGAGGCCGAACCCATTGTGGCTATCATTAAATAGGTGCCCCCTACTCGGCCCAGAGTTGCCCCACTGTCGATGAGTTGAGGGAGGCTCGTGTTCAGAAGAGGGCGAGAAGGTCTGATGATGCGATCCCTGTCGAGCACTCTACAACCGCTGTAGAGAAGACGGCCGTACCAGACCCTGCTACTGCCGCGACAGCAGGGTCTTCCCAGAAGTTGGTGCCGACATGGGCGCCCAAGCTCTCTTTTGAGGGCTACGAGCATGTTGAGACCGACCTGATTTTGGAGAGCCCAATTGTAGCAATGGCGCTACTTCAGGCCTTCACTCTGCCGAGGGAGATGGAGCAACTCCCCAAAGACTTACTTCCGCCAGATGATGTACTATGCCGCCCTGGTAAGACCATTTATTTATTGTTTTTATATTCTGTCTTAGACTTCGGCATTGATGTAATGATCCTTGTGTTTTTTTGCAGATGATGGATGTTAGGGCTGACGTGGATCAGCGCATATGTGATCTCCAGGCTTCTTCCCGCTTGGCAAAGAAGGAAGCCGAGGCGGGCCTTAAGAAACTTGAGGAAGCTAAGAGATCTTCAACTGAGCTGAGCAATAGAGCTAAGGTCCTCGAGGCTAGCGTTGAGATGAAGGACATCGAGATGGCCGTCAAGGATGCTCGCATTGCCATTGTAGATGCCGAGATCTCCAGACTGACGGCCGAGGCAACATCGACGAAGGTTATGGTTGAGGCGGCACAGTCCGAACTGGAAGAGACCAAGAAGAAGATGGCTATCGAGGAGGAGAACCATTACAATAAAGGGTTTGATGATGCCGAAGCTGAGTACCGCGGCCAGGTGAGCCATTTGAGGGAAAAGCTCTTCTAGAAGGGCTAGGTCTGCGCCATGGTTTCTATGGGGGTCGAAAATCATGCTTCGGTGATAGGGGAAATTCCTCTCATATCGTCGGTCGAGGGTGGGGCTTGGCTAGAGTCGTTTGCGTCATCGGCACCTGGGATGACAGTTGTTGCTGGGACCGAGCCTGCTGGGGCCGAGCCTGTTGTTCCTGGTGCCAGATGTGATTTTTTTTGTACCCCTTGCTTTTTTTGTTTTTGTTTGCTGGTTCCTTTTCTGGTCCGAGCCGATCTGTGGCTGGTCCTTATGCCTTTTTGTAGAACTATTTTTCATTTCTGCTTCGCCTTGTTTAAATGCTTTCTTCTCTTCGTGCTTGATATATGTCCTTCTTCCCCTAGCCGAGGAAAAGGTTTTGCCGAGTCAAAGCCTTGATCTCGGCTCAGCAACGTATTATGACTGCTTGTGTTTGTAGGTTGCTCCAGCTCTTTGCTGAAGTGACACTTGTATAATTTTAGATAAAATGAGAATTTGGTAGTTGCTCCAGTAATGGTGCCAGAGCAACACCTTGTACGTTTTATATGTAAACGAAAATTTTGGGGGTTGCTTCGGCAATGCCACCGAAGAGCTGCATGCTCGTTTTGTAGATGAACGCAACTGTAAGCTGCTTCGGTACTGCCACCGAAGAGCTGCATGCACATTTTGTATATGAACGGAAACTGTAAGCTGTTTCGGTAATACCACTGAAGAGCTGCACGCATGTTTTGTAGATGAATGACAACTGTAAGTTGCTTCGGAAATGCCACCAAAGAGCTGCATGCACGTTTTATAGATCAATGGTAACTGTAAGATGCTTCGGCAATGCCACCGAAGAATTGCATGTACGTTTTATAGATGAACGACAATTGTGAGCTGCTTCTGAAATGCCACCAAAGGAAAAGATAGGCAAAAATTTGAGACAAGAATTTTTTAGAAGAGCCACTTCGTTGATTGATAAGGGCCCTGGGCCAAAATACATGTGCATTTGTGATAATAGCGCCTCAGGTTGGTAGCATTCCACGGCCTCAGTATTGGTGTGCCATCTAATTCTTCAAGTCGGTAAGCCTCGGTCCATGCCTGTCCTACCAAGCTATACGGCCCTTCCAACTTGGGGCCGAGCTTGCCGTTAGAACTCTTCTCATTGTTGCCCACGATCTTTCTTAGGACAAGGTCATCAATTTTAAAGGCCCTAGGCCGGACTGTTCGTGCAAAATTCCTTGCCACTCCTTGTTGGTAGGACGCTAGTCTGATCCTAGCCGAGTCTCACATTTCTTCAGCCAAGTCTAGGTATTTTTCAATTATTGTGCCATTGGTGGCCTCATTGAATGCTTCGGTTCTGATGGTCGGTAGTCTGGCCTTCAATGGGATGAGTGCTTCTATGCCGGAGGTGAGTGAGAATGGGGTCTGTCCTATAGAGCGCCGAGGAGTCGTTCGGTAGGCCCACAGGACACTAGGAAGCTCTTCGGCCCATCTTCCTTTTGCTACCTGAAGTCTTCACTTGATGTCGCTCCCGATCATTTTGTTTGATGCTTCGGCCTGACCATTTCCTTGGGGGTAGTGGGGTGTTGAGTTGTAGAATTTGATTCTATGTTCGGTATATAAATTGGTGAAGAAATCACCCACAAACTGAGTGTCGTTGTCTGAGATGAAGGCGTATGGGATGCCAAAGCGAGAGACAATGTTCTTCTAGGAAAATCTTGTGACGTCCTTATCCTCTATGATGACTAGAAGTTCGACCACTACCCACTTAGAGAAATAGTCTGTAGCAGTGATCAGGAATTTGAATCTACCTTGTGCCATAAGGAGTTTACCGACGATGTCCAAGTCCCACTGAGAAAAAGGCCATGGACTGGTCAAGGGGTTTAGCTCTTCGGCAGACTGTCTGATAATTGGGGAGAACCTCTGACAAGCGTCACATTTCCTCACTATCTCCTCCCCGTCTTCTATCATCTTCGTCCACCAATAATCCTGTGATATGGCCCGATGAGCAATTGATCGTCCCCCTGTGTGGGCTCCGCAGTTGCCGACATGGAGCTCCTGCAACACTCTTTCCACTAGTGTTGGATGAACACAAAGAAGGTACGGCCCTGATAAAGACCGCCTGTAGAGTTTGAACTTTGGGCATAACCAAACCGAGCAGACTTGTGAACAATTCAGTGGGCCTCCCTTTTGTCCTCTGGTAGTTAGCCGTCTTTGAGGAAGGAGATGATGAGGTCCATCCAACATGGACCCTAGCTAATAAACAATACTGCTGATTGCTTCGGCGCTTCAATGCTTGGCTGATCCAAGCTCTAGATGCTGACTGTCCTCTGTTCCTTGACATCTGTTGCTGAGGCTATTCCTACCAGAGCATCGGCATATGCTTTTTGTGCCCTGCCGACCTGCTGGATTTAGAATTTCTTGAACAACCCAGTTTCTGCTTAGCCTTCTGTATATAGCTTCCCATCCACTCATTTCGGCACTCGTAGTCACCGTTGACTTGGTTGACTACGAGCTGAGAGTCAGTGTAGACTTTAAGGCTCTGAATTTCCATCTTTTCGGTGACCTTCAGCCCGGCTAGTAGGGCTTCGTACTCAGCTTCATTGTTGGAAGCACTGAAGTTGAGCCAGAGGGAATGTTCGTGAGTGATGCCCTTAGGAGATATAAGGGCAACTCCGGGTCAATTCCCTCGGCAATTAGAAGCGCCATCGACGAACATTCTCCATGAATCCTGATCCGTAAGTTGTTGTGGTTGGATTTGATCAGTGTGAGATTCTTCGGCCTAAGATTCATTTGGCCGAAGGGAGAATTCGGCAATGAAGTTGGCCAAGATCTGTCCTTTGATGGCTGTCCTTAGCTGGAATTTGATGTCGAAGTTTGCAAGCTCGACGGCACATTTGGTTATCCGGTCGGATAGGTCGGCTCGTTTCAGAATTGACCGAAGAGGGAACTCAGTCAGAACCACAATGGTATGTGCCTGGAAGTACGGTGCAAGTTTCCTAGAAGCAATAACCAGAGCATATGCAAGTTTTTCGAGAGGGAGATACTTGGTTTCTGTAGTGATGAGGGATTTGCTTGAGAAATAGACCGGTAGTTGCTCGAGCCCTTCTTGCCGAACCAATGCTGAGCTGACGACATGTGGTGTTACGAGTAGGTATAGGAATAGCTCTTCCCGGTGATCCACCATTCTATGGATAACGTTGATGATGCATAGGGCCGGATTTGGATCCTTCTTCGGCACGGCAGCAGCAGTTTTCTCCGTATCAACATATTCCCCAAGGTGGCCAGCAGTGACCATCTCCTCAAGGAAATCCTTGTAGGCTCGACAATTGGTCGTTAGGTGGCCCTTCTCCCTATGGTAGGAGCATCTGAATTTGTCATTTCCCCCTTTGCCCCCCCCCCCCCAATCGCTTCTTTTGTCATCTGAAAAACGACTCCATTTCAATTTTGCAATGGAGCATAAATGTTGGTTGTTTGAAGACGGTGGTGTGTGCCACGAATTCGTATGGTTTGTACGTTTGTGGCTCTCCTGGCTGGAAAATGTTGG
>NMUG010000496.1:0-21937 GCA_002855965.1 Monotropa hypopitys | reverse complement strand
TTAATGAAACCCAGAAAACATGTCACCGCTAGACCTTTCTTGAGCCTTGAGTTTCCCATTTTTAAAAAAAATAATTCAGAAAAAGAATCCTGGAGTCAATCTTATATTGAGGGATGGGTTTGGAAATTACTGGTCCTGTCAATTCATTGTTAATCCATGCTCATAAAGTTTTGATTGAAAAAAGAAACAAAGTTCAGTTGTTAGTTCTCAACCCTAAAGCCTTGAACCTACCCACTCCCGGGAATACGTTAAACTGCTACCGGGAGAATATGAAAGAGCCTAGTTCAAAAGATCAGGAAGTTTCATTCTCGAGAATCCTTAATCTTACTCCCGGTAATAAAGGTTTGAGGAAGGGGAATCTTTGGTGCAGAAAGTTTTACTCCTGGAAATGCGGAAATTTACTCCCGATAACAAAAGTTTTTGAAATGAATGATGTTGTGCAGAATGATTCATTCCCGGGAATGCTGAATCTTACTCCCGGTAATAAAAGTTTCTACAGTGGATGATTGTGCAATGGATCAACCTCTCCCGGTAATGATTGAACTGTCTACCGAGAATAAAAGTTGTTGCTCAACATAGAAGGAAGAAAAATACTATTCCCGGTAATGATTAAATTCACTCCTTGGAATGAGGTAGGTCTATAAATAAGAGAAACCCCCCTCTCAGATTCACTCCCGGTCATCCCTCACCCACGAGCTCTGGCGATTTGGGAGATTCATAAGGAGGAGTTCATCCCTATTTGATTGTGAGCAACGATCAACAAGGAAGCGAGACAGAATCAGCCCTCAGAAGCTGAAGCTGAGTTCTCAAACCTCTGGTGAGTAACTAATCTAGGTTTTCCATTGTTTCCCTTTTCTCATTCCAGTTGCGGTAATGGAGTCTGAGAAGGAAGTTGATGGTAAATTTAAGGGAGTGGTGTTCCAAAGGAGAGGCATTCGTCTTCACAAGAGATCCCACCTGCTAAATCTACTAACCCACCTCCTACATCTACCATTCTGCCAAAAGAACCACCGAAAAACCATCCAGCTGACCCTAACCCTTGATCCATTATTAGCTGTATTTTGGAAGACTAGAGTGAAACCCACACAGCTCCATCTACACCAAAACCTTTCAAACCTATATAGAAACCTCGAAAAAGCACCAGAGTCCAGGCCCAATTCCCGAAAAAACCTCCAACAACTAAGAAATGTACTGAAGTGGTAGTGGTTGAAAAGGAAGAAGAAGAAAACCCAAATGAGAATCTCAGACCAAGAAAAAAATCTAAAACATCCACCCCCAACCCAAGAACTCCTACTCGAACCACTGATAACCCTCAACCGAATGCTGAACCCAATGTTAAACCTGCAAACAACCCAGATTCTAGCCAAAAGCAGAAGTCGGGAAAAAGAAGCAGTAAAGGCTTTTTGTGGAAGGAAAGTATTGAGGGTAGACCAATTATTTGTGAGAGGGATATTTCTAGAACTGACAATGGTCCACATTTGAGGCGGTTCTCTAAACCATTGAAAAATTTGGGGATAAAAACTTGGTTTGAAACCATTCCTGGGTATATTTTCCCTTGGGTACAGGAGTTTTATGCAACGATTGACCCACAAGAAGAGAGAATTATTGGAAAGGTGAGAGGGAAGGTCATTGTAATCACTTTGGAGAGGATTGCCCAATTCGTAAAATGTACGAGGTTGGAATTGCAGAACATTGAGTACCCAAAAGAGGGGTACGAGAGTCTGGTGGGAGAGAATCTATCCCTGGGTTGATCTTTAAAGTGATTGAAGAAGTTAGATCTTGTGCTAGTTTAAGATGTAGTTTGTCTTTTGCATTTATGATCACTTCATTCTGTTTGGAGAGTGGTTTGAAACTGGGGAATAAGGAAAGGTAGGATAAGCCCACTTGTGGTCCACTCACTGAGAAAATTTTGAATAGGATACTGCCCCAAAGTCTCAAGCATTCCTCCTTTGATGATTCAAGGGAAGTCTCACATGTTCCTATCCTTTCTCCTGAATTAGGCCATGCTGAAAGCACACCACGGAGAGGAAGACCAAGGAGAAGCTAAGTAGTGACTCAAACTACCCCTTCTACTAGCTAGTTAGGACAATTTACTGATAGGAGTACTGAGGTTCTGGATTTAGTATAGCAGATGCTTAAAAATCAAAAAGAGGACAAGAAGAGGACATTGACTGCCTTGGAAGTTTTAAAGGAAAATGCTGTAAAGATTCCCCAAGTGGAGGAGAGGCAAAAAGAAGACACAAAGAAGATGTAGTTGAGTTTGAACAACCAGAGCGACTTGATCAAGTTGCAGCAGGAGAATTCAAACAAGATCTCCAATATTTCAGATGTACAAAGGGAGGGGGCAAAAGATTGAGGTACTTGGAAGGAAAAGATGCTAAGATGGATAAAGGGAGAGCTGTGGTGATCAAAGAATTACAGGAATCCACAAGTAGAGAGTAGGCCATGCTAAGCAGTCTACTTAGCATCACAAACTGGGCTAGAGGAGGACCTCCGCCTAACACTGTTATGTTTCCAAAACCACCATCATAATCTAGATTTGAGGGATTCTGAGAACCTGTCTAACCTACCAGCATACACCCCTACATAACCCTACCCTTTCCCCTGTTTATTGCTGGCAGCTTGATCTTTGTTTTATTTTCTGAAAACGACTTTGTGGCATATATTAAGACTTTTTGTTATTTCTGAGTATATGAGTTTTTGGTTGAACTATTACAGCTTAATTTTTGAGTGATCACTTAATCTGGCAAGTAATGCTGTGTGAAACAACTAGGAGAAAAACCAAGCCAATATGAAGTTGTTTTCACCTAATTTTTCCTCACCATATGAACATCATAAGCCTTTAAGTTCCGCATGATTTTAGTTGACTTTATCTTAATTGGACATTAGCACATGGCTTCCCATCATTCTAGATGAACTATTCTCTGCACATTCTTAGTTGACACTTGGAACTGAATTGATCTTTGTCACTTGCACTGGGGTGGTTTCTCATTGACCTTTCATCGAGTGAAATATGTATGAGTGACCAACATGAGAGATTTGGAATTGAAGTTAGTAGAGGAATGGCTAATTCATTCATTGAGTGACCTATTCCTTAGTGATTAGAACAAATTGGTTTAGCCTAGGCTTTTTATGGCAATTGTAAATTATCCTTGTCTTGATTCATTGTTGCTAGGGACTAGCAAGATTCAAGTTGGGGGTGTGATTGGCATCCAAAAGTGCCAATTACAAGCCTCCTTTCTGTATCTTTTGATTAAATTTCTTGCTTGGAACTTGAATTTTGAATGAGATTTATGTTTGCATGCAATTCTCTCTTAATTGTCAAAACTCATTTAAGTGCATGCAATTCTCTCTTAATTGTCAAAACTCAGTTAAGTGCATGCAAAAGTGGTCCTTGGAAAGTGGAATTAAAAATGTAGGTGGAAGTGACCAAAGGGAGCAAGGAGTTCAAGTCAGAATTCTGGGATTGAGGAGAGCCAAGATGATCAACTCAAGAAGCAAAAGACATTCAGTGCACTCCATTTCTGGGAGTGTACAACTGCATTACCGGAAGAACTAGTGGATCAGCTCAAGAGAAGACAGAGAGAGAGTTTTACTTCCGGGAGTGCACAACTGCACTACCGGGAAAGAAGGAGAAAATTTAGTATAGCTACAGTTCAGAGAGATTTACTCCTAGGAAAGAAGATCTTCACTATCGAAAGAATAGGAAGGGAACCTGAAGAAAAGGTCTTCAGAAGATTTTATTCCCGAGAATTGTACATTGCATTACCGGGAATAGAAGAATTAAAATGCAAGAAGGAAGCAGAAAAGACAAGTATTCTCGGTAATGAATTTATCTATTACCAGGAATGAAGCAATCTGAAATATTTCATCAGGAGGGGAAAACACATTATTTCGATAATTTTGGGGGAAAAGTGTAATTTCTGCCATAGTGGCCCTGTTGGATGGTAAGAGGGGGTATAAATAGAAAAGATGATCTCATTTTGAGGGGACGAAACTTTTAGAAAATTACTTTCTACAATAGATTAGGGTATTGTAGAGATAGAGTTAGTTAAAACACAATTTCTCTCACTTTTCTCTTGCTTCGTTCATCATTTTCTACTGGTAATTTCTAAATTTCTGAAGATTAACAGTAGTAGAATTTCAATTGCATTTCAGTTTCTGCTCCATATTGCGATTTCTAGCTGTTAACCTTTCGATTGAATTGAATTTGTTGTAGATTCTGTAGGAACTCATTGGTTTGTTCATCGGTAGAGTTAGATTTTATGGATAACTAAATTTTCCAAGGATCTAATTCTAGGACCTGATGCAATTCACCTTCCCATATCTCTCTCTCTCTCTTAATTCGGTTTATTATGAATTAAGAAAGGTGGGTTTAGTAGTAGGAGTTTGAATTCAAATCGGGAATTATCTCATATTTGATATTGGGTTGGCAATCTCAGTTTGCCAACCATTATGCTCAATTGAGGTTCGATTCCCAATTGGATTGGCTTATTCTTACTCCTTTCCCTTCTCCCTCTTATGATCTGTGTTTTGTAATTGAAGAGAGGGTAGGTATGTGGGTTGGTAATTGTATTAGCTTCCGAGAATTAAAACCTAATTTCTCCCTCTTTTACTTAATCAGGTTAGCTTCTGTGCAATTTTCATAATACCCTGTTTTCATATCACTACTGAATCGGGAACAATTTTCACCGAGATCAAATCATTGTCCTTCCTAAGTACTTTTTAAAATTTAAAATTAAAACCTACCCAGATTCCCTATGGAAAAATGACCCAGTCTTACTAGTATTATGCTTGATTGGCCATTTATTTTCTAAGGTTTGAGTCATCTACTCTTTGGTGGTTCATCCCTTCAATTTATTCCACTGACAGAAATCATTTTGCACAAACAAACAGACAAAAATTAAATAATTATCAAGCAATATGCCACTTTTCTTTAGGAGAGGGAAGTTGACAATGCATGGGTATGCGAATTGTTGACTTTGTCAGTGATCAAGATACGCAATGAAGTACAACATGTTATATATTCACATTTGGTTCAACAACGATGAGTTGGGTTTTACGTCTGTAGAATTGTTGACTTTGTCCATGACATAAGTTGAGTATGTGTCTATGACTGAGGTTTCAAAGGAGATGATTTAGTTGAGAAGTTTCTTGAAGGAAGTGGATTGAAGTAGGAGAATAGGACTCTTCACAGTGACATCCAGAGTGCTATACACCTTGCCAAAAATCATGTGTTCTATGCCAAAATGAAGCATATTGTCACGCACCTTGCCGGAATGAGATTCTAATATAGAATTTACCTAAGGTGGATATGACTAAGAAATATTTTTAACCTTAAATTTGCTTAAGGTTCTCTTATTCATTCTCAAATAAATAACAACGCAGCGGTAACTTAAATATTGCATATAACCTGGAATTTATAGGTGCTACTCCAATATCTACAAGTTTCTATCAAAAAATGTAATCTTTACTTAACAACTATGTTTACAACCATGAAAAATTACACATACTTGCACTAACTAATATACTTCTCCCAAAACCCTAGCTCTTCTAAAACTCTTGGCCGATGGTGGACACTAGACTTCCTGTCAAAATACTAGAATCCAGAGACGGATATCAGGAATGAGCGAGATATACTGCAATTATTTAAATTTAACAACAATTTGAAATGTAACAGTTCAGAAATTTTAATATGAGTTCCTGTTATTTTTAAATTATCCATAGGAAAATTTATTTAACTTCTGTTAAATTCTTGTTCGGGGAAATCCTTTATTAATTCCCTTGAATTAATACTCCCTCCAATTGACTGAAAATCTACTTCATTCTTGAGTTATAGATTCCCAAGCCTCCCCGAAGTGGTTGTTGAATCACGAGGAGTTTGGTGTGCTCGATATAGGAATTTGATGTATTTATGGATATTCGGGTGATTGCCACGAGCGTTTGTCAATCACATTTCAAGTGATTGAATTCATCTAAAAAATATCCTATTGATGGTTATGGTGTTTGATTTTAAAATATCGTAGTGAATTCAATTACGAATCAAACGCAACTTGAATCGTCCAAATCGGAGTCTGGATGAGAAATTTAGGCCCGAAAAGCCTCGTCAACATTTTTGGTTAAGCGACAGAGTGTTGCATTAAAGATAACGCATTTTGTTGCATTACCGGTAACGGGCTCTCTTCAGCATCAACTGAGTGTTGCGTTACCGATAACGTGTTTTATTGCGTTACCAGTAATGGGCTCTGTTCAGCAGCGACTAAGAGTTGCGTTACCGGTAACCGGTCAGGCGTGTTACTGGTAATGGGTGTTGGAATAGCAAATCTGCAGAGGGTTCAGTAAGGGTATTTTGGTCTTTTCACAGCCATTTTAACCAAACTAATGCGTGGGGTGACCCTAAAATCATTCAGAACACATTCTCCTCCGTCTCTCTACCTCCTTATCCACTCTCTATCAATTCTCTCTCCCTTCTCTATAAATCCATGGAGGATCGGCTAGGATTCAAGCCAAACCAAAGGTCTAACGTTGGAGTGCTCGCAAAGACCTTCCCGGTGACATGCTTCATTCGTGCAAGTGTTGGTAACCCCTCACCTAGGGTGTGAACATTTTTGGCTTCAAAAGGTAGAGTATCCTAACCATTTGATACATGTATATGTGTATCTCTCTCCCTCCCTCTTTAATTTCATCAAATTCTTAGTTCATGCAAATAGGTTGTGTCTCGGGTCTTGATTGGGTTAGAAATCGTATCTAGGAGTTATTGTAAGGGTTGTATGGACTGCCTAGAGTGTCAATTTGATATCCACGTGCTTTAATTTGAAAAACCCCAAATTTTATAAAAAAAAACTCTAATTTGACTCGATTTTGGAAAATTGGCGATTTTGGAAATTTGATGTGGGATTATGTAATTGACACTTAGAATGTGAAATTGGTATTTATAAACCATGGGAAACGTTGATTTTGGCCATTGGGCCTAACTTGAGAAATTAGGAAGAACATTATTTTTGGAAATCAAATGATGAATGATATTGGATTTTGATCCTTTGATTTGGTTATCTTATATGGGATTTTAATACCTGGGATTTTGATCCCTAAATATTCTACATTCATGACATTGCACAATGGGAGTTTGACTGTACTCTTCTATCGAGTCTAGTAATATGAGGAATTATACGGTTAGTTTAGTTGATGAGCTACTAGCGCGGAATTTGCCTAAACTCTATATAAATCATAAATTGTGATGAACCTTATATTGATAAAGAAATATGGACATATTTTGGAAAACCTTATTTTGATAAGGTAGAGAACTTGATTATGGAACTTGATTAATTGGAAAACGTTTTGAAAATACTTGGCCCTCTTGAAATGTTTTGGAAACTCTTGGTCCTTTGGAAAATATTTTGGAAACATTTGGTCTTTTGGAAAATGTTTTGGGAAATACTTGGCCTTGGAACTTGAAAGAAATGGAACCAACTCTTAACTTGATAACTCTTTCAAAACCTTTTGGGTCCTCCACGCATGCATCACATGTTTACTTCTATACTTATTTCACACACATGGCATCTACATATATCTCTTGTTTAGGTTTCTCTATTAGGCATATGACTAACCCTCTATTTTTAGGTAAAGGATCATTAGAGTGGCTTGCATTGGATTTCCAAGAATGCTAGAAGATTTTGAAGGAATTTTTAGTTATTTGAATTGCTCTAATATCATCCTTCAAAAAATGGTTTGAAATTCCGTCGCCGTTACAATTGGTATCAGAGCAAACGTTTCGAAAATTTAGGGACATTGGGGAGACACTTAGTCTCATGTAGGTGCATCACTTTGCTTTTGCATTGTGTGTCATATGATCATGCATGTGTGCTTGTGTGTTTGTATGTATTGCATGAGGATGAAAGGAAATTTTTTGAAACAATAATTTTTATAAAGGTTAACTCTTGGAGTCCTTTCCGGTTGTTGGTTGTCTAGGATGTTGATTCCTAGCAGGTGTACTTGAGTTGTTCTTCCAAGTCCTTTGTTGTTGGTGTCTATTTTGAGTATTGGTAGTCGCTTCTACCCTACCTTTAGAGTAGACCTTTATGATTAGACTTTTGTCGTCTAAATCCTCTCAGTTGATGGAATTTCTATCCTATCTTGTGTAATTATGTCGGGTCATTGTGTTGGAAGTTGATCCATTAGTTAGGGATGTTGATCTCCTGTTGACGCCTTCAGAATTGGTCTTGTCGTGATTTCTTTTGAGTATTGGAATCAATTCTTATTGTCGTGGTTGAGGTTTCCCAAATCCTTCCCTCGGTAGTGGAGAGTAGATTTTATGGTTATTGGATGATCGGACATCCTTTCTTGTCCTCTTGATTAGAGATGATAACTCATTATATCGTCTTGCGATCAAATCCTCGAATCTTCCTTGTCATCTTGATGAGGCCATAGATTGGTACTCCTTGTAGAGTAACTTCACATCTTATAATTTCAACCTCTTGGGTGTCATTCCCTATGGCATGGGAGTTGATTGTCTCCTTATGATTGAGGTTGACCCTCACTATGTTCATTCCGGATGTGAATCACTCGGTAGCCTTGTTCGCATTCGCTCTTCCTAGGGTTGATTCCTTTCCCTTGAATATGTTCTTCCACGTGGTTAGCCATGAGCCTGGGTTAGTTCCTTCTAGCAGAGTTGAGATTTGTGTTCAATGCTATGCGGAATTGTGTTAGAGAACCTAGTGGGAGTTCTACTCCTTAGCTCGGAAGTCATTTTGTTGAGAGTAGGCCAAGTTATGGTCGAAATCAATGCTTAGGTGGTGCTCCGGTTGTTAGGTCTCTCTTGTGATTCTATACCAAGATGGTTGGTACTTTGAGATGTGTTTGATGATGGTAGTACCCTACCTTTAATTGTAAGCTGGAGTTCTCTTTAGAGTGTAGTTGGAGTTATTTGAGGTTTCTTTGGCAAGCCTATAGGGCTTAACCTCTTGATGCAGATTTGGAATTTGAGGTTAAGCAAATCTGAAACTCTCTATAGCCTTCAAAACTCACGCAACAGAAAAATAAAACATAAACACAATGCCTCTGTTGATTCCTAAAAATACCAGAGTTGATTCTCTTCTCTACCCTATTGATTTGCGTACAAATACCAGGATAAAGGCTTGTCAATATGTTGATTCGCGCACGAATACTCAGAATCACAACTTCAATAACAACTGTTGATTCTCACTGAGGAGAATGCCAATCAGGAATGGTGGGGTAAAGAATAGGAACACAATCATCTCTTCTCTATATCAAAATATGTCAAAAGCTTTCTACATCAATACATCAGCCTCCTATTTATAGGGCGGTATGAAAAGACCTAAAGTGAAAAAAAACCTAGGATCAATTATTGGGCCTTGGACAAATTAGGCCCAAAAAGGAAAAGACAAACCCTAAACACATCAGGTAAAAAAGAAAGTAAGATTATAAAAATTATGTGGCACTCTAAAAAGAGAGATGTAAATAAGTTCCCAGGTGCCTGTGCCGAACTGAGTCATCTTTTTTCGTGCAGAGAACTTCCGTCTTTGCCGAGCTGAAGAGTGGTGCTCGGGAATCAAGTCTTTTGACCCACCAACTGGTCAAGAGTGGTCTTCTCATCCATGCAAGCATAGTCCTGAGATCTGTTACTTGATCAGATGCTTGTCCACACTTGGGAATAAAATAATAGACTGAGTTGTTGGTAGCTCGGCCAGAGGGATAGAGTGTGGGTATTGGTTGTTCGGCTCTTTAGAAGTGTGAAAATAGTTTTATTGAGGATGGGGCCATGTGGGCATAACAGGATGCTTCTTGAATGTGTCCGACCATGGTCAAAGACCATGTGAGCAAATATCTTCTTTCTTGCCCAATTATAGGATGTCGAGCAGAGAGATGGCGTACTATGCCAAGCTAAGGGCAGGAGCTCGACATAAATGTTTTTCCAATCCCCGTAGTCCCTTGTACTACTCTAGGAAGTTATTTCTCTATACTGGTGCTCTACCACGTGTAGAGCTAGAAAGAAGGAGTTCTGCCCCATCAGTGGCACCATGTTCCAGTGCGGGAAGGAGACTATACTTTTGCAGCTCAGTGCAGTTTCCCCTGCAGAACCGTCAGCTAGGCGGTCTGTATCCTCATCCCCAGGTTGGAGAGAGTTCGACCTCGAAATTGTAATTCCTTTATCCTGTTCTGGTCTCTTCTCAAAATAAAACAGAAAACATGTCCCAAGGAGATTGCCTTGTACCGAATAGGCAGAGTGGTAGGATCTGTCCATGTTGGCAGTTCGGGTACTTTCTGGAGTGTTTCTGCACATAGCTTTCCATGAGTCTTCACAAGTCAAAGGAATACTCCTCGTCTTTCTCTAGCTCATCCTCCCCATAGAGGCCTTCCCGTGCGTAATCTATGTACGCCAATAGCTTTTGGCCGGCCCTCTAACGGTGTTGTCATATATTTCTCTACTTTTATGTCTTCTTTACAGGTTCCCAAGAGGTCAGCAAGGATTGACAAGTCTATATATGTACTTGGGCTTAAAGTTCCTGGAACTGATTCTTTTTATAACATCATCCCAAGCATTCATGAAATGCAAGTCCTTGTCTGTTTTATGAATCCTCCTCTTATAGACTTGCTGCCTCCCGAGGTGAGATTGTCATGTATTGAGCAGTTGCCGTGTAGCATTGTGGTTGCTTGCCGAGCTATGAATTTCCTATTTCCGCTTCCTTATCTCTTCTAATTCTTGTCGGACGTTTTCTTGATCCGAGCTATTGGAGAGCTTAACCACCAGGATGGAGGCATCGGGCTGAGTCTTGCTGATCTGAACTATACCTGGCTATACGGGAATTACCAGCTCTTCACATAGTATGAGGAGTTGTTCACCCATACCTGCTAGTTGCTTGCTATTGAGCCTCTTTGTCTTGTTGTGGTGCACCTCACCGAGCTACCATTGCCCAAAGTCGAGATACTATTGTATTTGGTCGAGCTCCCACAACTTGTCGTGCTGAGCTATACTCAGGTGTGTGGGAGTTAGATGCTTTACGCATGGTTTGAGGAGTTGTTCACCCCTACATACTGTGTGCTTGTTGCTGAACTCCTCCATCCATCCACGATGCTTTTCACCGAGCTGTCGTTGCGCAAGGGTGAGTTGTTGCATCATGCCAAGCATCCGGTATTCCTAACTGAGCTGCCGCTCAGGAGAGACCAGTTTTTCGTTCTCTCCCCTTGTGGCTGAAATGACCTGCTGCACCAACTGCTCCTCTAACTTTGGCGTGGTCAACATATTGGGCATATTTTTATTGATAACTTCATCCATAAGATCTGAAAATGAGACTTGAAAAAAATAAGGAATCAGGGATAGCCTCCTTGCTTTCCGAAACCTCTTCAGGACGAGATTCCTCATCATAGATCGGGTTTTGGTCATAACTACTAACATGGTTCACCAGATCCTCATTTAGACCTTCTTAAACGAAGAGAGGTTCCTCTTCATTAGACCTTGTACCCCTTGACACGTCATCTTCCTCTAGACATTGACTAGAACTTTGGTGTTGCTGCCGTTGTTGCGGTGGTGGCTGCAAGTGAATCTGAATGGTGGCCACACTGGCTACCAATTTCTTTATTGTTTGCTCCAATCGGTCAAGCTTATCACTCTTACTAACCTCTTTCAAATCGGGTTTCCTCGTGGGGGTCATCTTCTTCTCAGATTGACGTTGGGTTCAAGGATCCAAAATTTGGGTTCTGCTTGAATCTGATCACCATTGTTTCAGATTGTGAACTGTTGGGTTTCAAGGACTCTAAAAGAAAACTGGGTTCTAGAATTGATGAGCTCGATTACAATCGAGAATGAGTCTTTGGTAGAAACGAAACATGTAGCTCTTGTAGGATTAAAACCTGAGCTCCAATAGGATCGAAACTTTTGAGCTCTGATATCAACTGATGCAGATACGGAGTTTGGGGTTAAGCAAATCTGAAACTCTCTATAGCCTTCAAAACTCACGCAGCGGAAAAATAAATGATAAACAGAATGCCTCTGTTGATTCCTAAGAATACCAGAGTTGATTCTCTTCTCTACCTTGTTGATTTGTGCACAAATACTAGGATAAAGGCTCGTCAATCTGTTAATTCACGCACAAATACCCAGAATCACAACTTCAATCACAACTGTTGATTCTCACTAAGGAGAATGGCAATCGGGAATGGTGGGGGAAAGAACAGGTGCACAGCTGTCTCTTCTTTATATCAAAATATGTCAAAAGTTTTCTACATTGGTACATCAGCCTCCTATTTATAGGGCGACATGAAAAGACCTAAAGTGGGGAAAAAAACCTAGGTACAATTATTGGGCCTTGGACAAATTAGGCCCAAAAATGAAAAGAAAAACCCTAAACACATCGGGTAAATAAGAAAATCAAATTGCAAAAATTATGTAGGACCCGAAAAAGAAAGATGTGAGTAAGTTCCCAGGTGCCTGTGCCGAACTGAGTTATCTTTTGCCGTGCAGAGAACTTCCATCTTTGCTGAGCTGAAGAGTGGTGCTCGGGAATCAAGTCTTTCGACCCACCAGTTGGTCGAGAGTGGTCTTCTCATCCATGCAAGTATAGCCCTGAGATTTATTGCTTGATTGGATGCTTGGCCACACTGGGGAACAAAAGAACGGACTGAGCCATTGGTAGCTCGACCAGAGGGCTGAAGTGCGGGTACTGGTTGTTCGGCTCTCTAGAAGGGTGAAAATAGTTTTATTGAGGATGGGGCCATGTGGGCATAATGGGATACTTCTTGAATGTGTCTGACCACGTTCAAAGACCATGTGAGCAAATATCTTCTTTCTTTCCCAATTATAATATGTCAAGCAGAAAGATGGCGTACTATGCCTAGCTAAGGGCGGGAACTCGGCACCAATGTTTTTCCAATCCCTGTAGTCCCTTGTACCACTATAGGAAGTTATTTCTCTATATTGGTGCTCAGTCGCGTGTAGAATTAGAAAGAAGGAGTTCTGTCCCATCAGTGGCCCCATGTTCCAGTGCAGGAAGGGGCCTATATTTTTGCAGCTCAGTGCAGCTTCCCTTGTGGACCCGTCAGCTAGGCGGTCTGCATCACCTCTTTATAAAATAAATTGGAATTGAAGAATCATGTGAGGATGTAGTCGAAGTAAATGAGAAAAGTTTGTTGTGCTCGGAAATAATGATATATATAGTACTTGGTGATATTAGATATTTTTTGGTTGAATGAGGTCAATGAGAAAATTTTAAGTGTTTCTTTGTGATTTCAGTTGTATCTTGAGGATGAGAACGAGTCGAGTTAGTAACTTGAGGCAATAAGAATTATCGTAGTGAAAGTATAAGTGGTAGCATGTCATTATTATGAATTGAGTCTTGTGAGATGATTTAGGGCTTAGACTTGTGTCTAACCCACCTTGATGTTTGGTTGGTATTATGGCTTCTTGGAAAGTGTGATCATTTGGATTGTAGAAGTGGGATTTAGTTTCCCATCCCCCTCACTTGTGGTGCTTAGGTCATCATGGGTGTTTGGGTGACTCTTTGGAATTATATGTGAAGAGGTTCACTAGAACTTTGATGACGAGTTGAGATGACGACTGTGTACTTTCTTGAGGCACATAAATTGATGATGAGTGATGAGGAAACTTTGTTGACCCTCTAGGATAGACCTTGTGGACCATTCCTATGTCAGTGATGGCTTAAGGTTTCGACGAAGGTAAGGTTGATGTCACTTGGTGACTTAGAAATTTGGGCACGAGCGGTAATTTGGAGTGATAGATTCTGAGTATGGATTCCGTTTAGTTTGTTCGTGTTTTGGATGATAGAGATTTAGCCGAATTAGCCATTGAGAGCAAGTATTCGGTTCAAGGATGTTGGGGTATTGGCACGTTGGTGTGCATGGTAGTCTCTTAAGAGATTATTCGCGGAAGAGACATAGTGTGAGCCTTGAGTCTGTGATCTTAATTTTGATTTGGAGTTGTGGCTACTCCTTAACTTTGGCATATAGTTGCGAGGGTATGCTTCTCGGCAAAGTTGGGACGCTCTTTCTTTATCATTGATCGCGTGGGTTGTATGATGCCCTAGTTGCATGCTACCTTCGGTGTGCATATCCTTGGTATGTCCATTTGTGTTGTAGATGGGTGAGTGTTGTTCACCCTTCAGTCGTTCCTCTTCTTCATTATCTGTGTGGGTTTGTGTGAGTGGACAACAATATCGATCCATCTTTGACTGAAGTGTTGATGGTACGTATTCGTGCCCTACTCTATCTAGTGTTAGATGGCTTGATCTCAGATACTTTGGGAGTTGACTACTCCTTGATGCATTTATCATATTCTTGATTTTCTCGTATCTCATCGATGTTGGTTGGCAACAATGGGAGAAGACTGGTACTTTGAAATATTCCTGACTTATCCCTACCTAGATTCTTATGTCATTCTTATCCTCTGTCATATGCTTGTTGATGACTCATGAAGTGTCGGAGTTTGTGGCATTGGTGGGGCAGTGGTGTGCTCTTCGCCTGATATAGTGCGATCTACCTACCACTTCTCATGTATTTGCCTTCTCAAATTTGCAATACCACACGTTATGTGTTTGGCTCTCTTCTACCGAGTGTTGATATGGAGGAGTTGCCCATTGTCATCATTCCTTGTCATGGGAGAAGATGATGGGACCACGTGCACTTACTTTAGTTTCGCTTGTGCGCATTGGTTCCTTGTGGGCATTCTTTCTTGAAAAATCATTCTATGAATTGGGTTTACTGTCATCACTCTTATGGCCTTGCTCCTCGGGTGTTTGAACACCTCTGATTTAGGGAGAATGTCCCTTCTTGTATTGTGCTTGCGAGAGTAGGTGGTATTGTCGATCTGTGGGCTGGTGAGTGTTGGTATTGTGGAATGATTGGTGAGGTGAAGTATTGTTCATTTTGTGCAGTTATGTTGATAGTGTTTGGGTAGAATGTGCGTCTCCTTGAGTCGACTACACCAACTTACCTATATAGTGTTGCTTGTAATGACTTCGTGTGTGCTTAGTCTATGTCATATGGTGTAGGAAGGACTAGGGATGATTGGTTTGAGAAGGCAGCTGGCCAGCACATCTCAAAAAAACTTCCCTGAGTCGTTCTGGTATCGCACTAGGTATGTGTGCAGGTTTGGTTGTGTGTGAGGATTACTGTCTTTCTTGAGTTTGTTGATTAAAGGGTGTTTAGTGTGGAATTGGTCTTAGAGTTCTATACTCAGTTATGTGGTTGTCTCGGAGTTTATGGAGTGGTGTGACACTCCGGTGGAGATTTGTGGATTAGTGCTAGATGTTCGGTCAAGTAGTTAACCTCAAGTGTATCGATCTCATGATTTTTTTCCTTGGTAGCGAACTGATCTTGAGTTCCATCTCTATTTCAAGTTTGGTGGTGGTAGTTCCTTCATTCCTTCCATATTGTATCGGCGTTTCTTTATCGTATCGGTGTGTCCGTATCTTATCAGGGTGTCCGTATCTTATCAGGGTGTCTGTATCTTATCGGCATGTCCGTATCATATCGGCACATACGTATCTTATCAGCATGTCCGTATCTTATTGACATGTCCGTATCTTATCGAAGTGTACGTATCTTATCAGCATGTATGTATCTTATCAGCGTGTATGTATCATATTGGCGTGTCTGTATCTTATCGACATGTCCGTATTGTATCGGCATGTCCGTATCGTATCGGCATGTTCGTATCATATCGGTGTGTCTATATCGTATCGGTGCGTCCATATCGTATCCGCATGTGTTATTAACGTTCAAATTTCAGATTCTTGGAGTGTTGGTTCATATTTGTTTGAGTGGTACCAACTCCTTTGTGGTATTCTGGGGGCATGGTACTTGAAACCTCCCCTACTTGGTTAAGATCTCTTGCTATGTGAATGGTTGGATGTGGTGAAATATAGCGGAAACGTATTGTTTCCCTCCTTTCAGTGCATTCTTTTTTCTTAGTTTGGCACTTCTTGGTGACTGTTCACATTATCCTATCTTACCTCTTATCGTGGATACCTCTGTTGTTGGTTGTGGCATGAGCTCGGGGTTGGTATGGCTACCATTCCCCTTGATTTTCCATTAAATCATCGCACCTTTGGCTATTTGTGCAAGTAGTGAACTCGGGAGTGCATATGAAAATGTGAAATTCGGATTCTCCCTTGTATATTCATCTTATTGGACCCATACTCGATGTGATAACCTTCTCCGGAACCATAAATTCCATGCTTAGTTATGTTAGTGTCTCGAGTTGTAAGGATATTGTCTCCGCCATGTGTCTTTATTCTAGCTAGTGTTGAGGAACAACTTGTCCGCATCTCGGATTCGAGGGAAATATCTAAAATTGTTTGATTTTTAGAAGATCGTTCCACTCCTCTTGTTGTGTTCTTGTGTGGTCGATGATATAAATTTCGAGGACGAAATTCATTCAAAGAGGATGGATTGTAACAGTTCAGAAATTTTAATATGATTTCCCGTTATTTTTAAATTATCCTTAGGAATATTTATTTAAACTTCCGTTAAATTCTTGGTTGGGGAAATCCTTTATTAATTCCCATGAATTAATATTCCCTCCAGTTGATTGAAAATCTACTTCATTCTTGAGTTATATATTTCCGAGCCTCCTCGAAGTGATTGTTGAATGACGAGGAGTTTGGTGTGCTCAATATGGGAATTTGATGTATTTATGGATGTTCGGGTGATTGCCACGAGCATTTGGCAATCACATTTCAAGTGATTGAATTCATCTCAAAACTCTCCTCATTATGGTTGTGGTGTTTGATTTTAGAATATCGTGCAGAATTCAATTACGAATCCAATGCAACTTGAATCGTCCAAATCAGAGTCCGGATGAAGAAGTTAGGCCCGAAATGCCTCGGTAATAGTTTTGGTTGAGGGACCGAGTGTTGCATTACCAATAATGAGTTTTGTTGCATTATCGGTAACGGGCTCTGTTCAACAGCGACTGAGAGTTGCATTACCAGTAATGGGTCGGGCGCGTTACTGGTAACAGGTGTCAGGATAGCAAATCTACAGAGGGTTGAGTAAGGATGTTTTGGTCTTTTTACGGCCATTTTACCCTACCTAATGCATGGGGAGACCCTAAAATCATTTAGAACACATTCTCTGTAATATCTGTGTTGTGTTTTAAGGCTATTAATAATAAATAAATGAGGTTTAGAATAAATTTGTGGGTTAAGAAGTGATTAAGAATTTTTGGGAAAACATTGAGGAATTTCATTAAATTTTGTGGGATTTTTTATAAAAATTATTTAAGGCTTTAGAACTAAAGTAAGATGGATTGAAAGTTTTTAAATAAAGTTAGGGACCAAAGTGAAAGAAATTGAAGTTAAGGTTGAATTTATAAATTTAGAAGCGAGATTTGATTAGTGTAGAATGTGTGTGTCGATAGGTGGCATGAGTAATACAAAAGATGTATGCATATTATGTGTTGTCACTAGTTTAGGAAGAGTGATCTGCATGTTGTTCTATTGTCAAGATTTGTTGAGTAATGAAAAAGTATGAATTGAGGTGTCAAGTTCTTGGCTGTGTCGATGATGTCAAGGAGCACAATCTGCACATATACAAGTATTAAGTAGTAGCTGAATTCAACTAAGCAAACAATCTGTAAATTGTAAGAATCAATTATGTGAGAGTTGGTAACTAATCAAAGAGTGATAGAGAAGCTGGTTTTTGAGAGAAAGGGACTAATCGGGAGAGAAGTGAAGTTGCAGAAGGCAACCATTGAAGAAGATGAATGAACAGTGAGTAGGAGATAAAGGATCCAAGGCTGCAGCATTAGCTTCTGATTTTTATATCTTTCAATTTAGATAACGAATCAAAATTCTAAAAACACAAAGTTGTTCCAAATTGTCTCTAGTTTATGCATACCAAATTTGAGGCTGATCGGATGGGTTCTGATAGGTTAATTTTGATCTGGAGCAGTAGGTGGTCAAGAAAGAGGAGAATCCAACTTTTGCAAATCTTCGGGATTTGAATTCTCCAAATTGAGGTATGATTTTCTAATTCTAAAAACATAGGATGATTTAGAATTGAGTTTAGAACTTATGTTCAAAATTTGAGTCCATTGGGTTAAGTTTTGATGGTTCAAATCAAAGAAAATCAGATTAAAGATCAATCCCAGAAATGTTGCAGAACTGTTCTTCGAAGTTCTGTCATAAGCTTAGATATCGGTATCTTGGGAAACCAAGATATCGGTATCTAAGGTTAGTAGCAAGAAACCGCAGGTGAGCAGAAGCTAGAAATCGATATCTTGATGTGTTCAAGATACTGATATCTTGGGTAATCCAAGATACCGGTATCCTGGTTTGCAGTATCTTGAGGAGTATCTTGGGTCTGCGGTATCTTGAGTAGTATCTGGTGTGCGGTATCTTGGGAAGGGACCAGATACCGGTATCTTGGTCAGTCCAAGATACCGATATCTTGGTGTTCGGGAAGAAAAGTGAATTTTTAGAAAAATGTTAAAACATGTGATTTTAATATATATTTCAGAGGGTTAATTATGGCAGAATCTTATATGGATTATTTGGGCTTTTGTTAGGTTTTGAAGAGTCGGTAGGATACTTTGGAGGAATCGTCAAAAAGGTCAATAATATTATAGACTTGTATAATTTAGATAGGATAATATTATTCCTACTATAAAATAATGTGTTTTCAATGGTGTGATAGAAATGTGATAAATCCTATGGATCACATGTATTCTAAAATGAAATGGTTTAAAAAGAGTGTTTCGAAATATAAAGAGTAATGATGTAAGAAGTACATGGTTTTGGAAAGATATAAAGTGATCTTAAAGGTGTGATATATTTTGAGAAATATGAAATTAAACAATAATTTTGAGAAGATTTCAAAGAGAAATATAATGTTGAGATGATGATGATTTCAAATGGTTTGAAATGAGATGTGTTCTAAAAGAAGGGAAAAGAGAGGTTTTGCGAGTTGTCAGTGTTGTATTGGAGGTGTGAGTCTTTTATTTACTCTTTACCTTTGAGAGATTATTTAGCTCTCAGCTTTGAGTCTGCTTCAGTTTATCGAGTTGTAGTAGTTGTTCGGGGTTGAGTTGTTGAGTTGTTGAGTTGAGTTGTATCGTCCATAAGCCCAGTGTTTTTATTTATTTGAGTCATTGTATCATCTGAGATTTATAATCAGATCAGTGGAGTTTTTATTTCAGTTGTCGTGTAGTAGTTTGTGTTTAGTAGATGCTTTGCCACATGTCATCTCTTAATAGCTGGCTTTACAGTTATCAGAGATGGGACGTGACAAGTTGTGGTATCAGAGCATAGGTTTGAGGTTCTGTAGACAAGAGGAGTCGAGTCAACTGGACTGTGGACATAGAATGTTGGTGAGTCGGGTAAATTTTAGCAGTCACTAATAATTATTTATTATTTGTGGTGTTGGTTATAGCAGATTTCTAGATGGATCGCGAAGAAGGATTAGCACTTTATTTATCAAAATAAGTTAAAGGTAAAAAGCATTGCAAGTCAGAAAATGAAGATGGCAAAATAGATAGATTCATATCTATGATGGTAAAATATGTAGAGAATCGGGGTGATGACGAGGATGAAGAAATTAAGAAATCAAATCTTGTGGCACTTAAAAAAATCAAAAGGCTATATATGATAGAATCAGAAGGATCAAATGGGGTTAGCTATGCGAAGAAGTGGTTGGAGAAAATAGAGAAGAAATTTGTGGAATCATTTAGAGAAATTAAACAGGGGAACAGCACCATAGAAGAGTACAAGTCGAGATTTGAAACATTAGCCCAATTTGACGAGGAAGTGGCAAAGTCTGAAACTAGGAAGTGCGAGTATTTCAAGAAAGGGTTGAATAAGATGATAGGGAGTAGATTGCCAAAAATCCGAGAGATACCATTTGATAGTTTGGTGAGAGCAGCTAGGAGAATAGAAAAAGAAGTTGAGAAATTGCCATAATATCAGAACATGATGAAGGAAAAGAAACTGAAGGGCAAGAATTTTGGTGAAACATCAAGAACGTTGAAGTGAGAAATAGTATTAGAAAAGAAGTAGCTATATTCTAAATTTCAGGATGAAATTTTTATTAGAGGGGTAGAATTATAATACCTGTGTTGTGTTCTAAGGCTATTAATAATAAATAGATGAGGTTTAGAATAAATTTGTGGGTTAAGAAGTGATTAAGAATTTTTGGAAAAACATTGAGGAATTTTATTAAATTTTGTGGAATTCTTTATAAAATTATTTAAGGCTTTAGAACTAAAGTAAGATGGATTGAAAGTTTTTAAATAAAGTTAGGGACCAAAGTGAAAGAAATTGAAGTTAAGGTTGAATTTATAAATTTAGAAGCAAGATTTGATTAGTGTAGAATGTGTGTGTCGATAGGTGGCAGGAGTAATACAAAAGATGTATGCATATTATGTGTTGTCACTAGTTTAGGAAGAGTGATCTATATGTTGTTGTGTTGTCAAGATTTGTTGAGTATTGAAAAAGCATGAATTGAGGTGTCAAGTTCTTGGCTGTGTCGATGATGTCAAGGAGCACAATCTGCACATATACAAGTATTAAGTTGTAGCAGAATTCAACTAAGCAAACAATCTGTAAATTGTAAGAATCAATTATGTGAGAGTTGGTAACTAATAAAAGAGTGAGAGAGAAGCTGGTTTGTGAGAAAAGGGACTGATCGGGAGAGAAGTGAAGTTGCAGAAGGCAACCATTGAAGAAGATGAATGAACAGTGAGTAGGAGATAAAGGATTCAAGGCTGCGGCATTAGCTTTTGATTTTTATATCTTTCAATTGAGGTAACGAATCAAAATTCTAAAAACACAGAGTTCTTTCAAATTCTCTCTAGTTTATGCATACCAAATTTGAGGCTGATCGGATGGGTTTTGATAGGTTAATTTTGATCTAGAGCAGTAGGTGGTCAAGAAAGGGGAGAATCCAACTTTGGCAAATCTTCGGGATTTTAATTCTTCAAATTGAGGTATGATCTTCTAATTTTAAAAACATAGGAGGATTGAGAATTGAGTTTAGAACTTATGTTAAAATTTTGAGGCCATTTGGTTAAGTTTTGATGGTTCAAATCAAAGAAAATCAGATTAGAGATCAAACCCAGAAATGTTGCAAAATTGTTCTTCGAAGTTCTGTCATAATGATTGGTACTTGATTGTACCAATTATAACTCTCAATCTTATGGTTCTTAGCATAAATCATGTTAGTTTTGTTCTACTTTCAATAAAAATTTGCATAAGTTGTATTAGTTGGATTATTCTTGAATAAATAGTCAATTTCATATGTTTTTGTTAGCTTTGTTGTGTAGTTGAATTTTATAGGATTGACAAAGATGTGCTAAGGCAAAGAAGATGGAGCCAAGAAGTGGACAAGAATGCCAAAATCAATTTTCCAGCAGAACACTTCCCAACCGGTTGGAGGCTCATTCCCAACCGGTTGCACTTGCACTTGGATTACTCTTTTATGCTTGAAGAAACAACTCCAGCAGAACACATCGCGACCGGTTGGAGGAACATTCCCAACCGGTTGAAGATGGTCCCAACTGGTTCCTAAAGAGAAGGCACCAACTGGTTTGTAAGTTGAAGAATGAAATTGAGAGTTGAACAGAGGACCTCCCAACCGGTTGAGGTCCCCATTCCAACCGGTTCAAGGTTGAGGCGATTCAGAGGTACTAGCGAACAAACCTGTTCTCAACCGGTTGGAGGGCCAATCCCAACCGGTTGCGGTACCAGGTACGAGCAGACTTGTCTGACAGATTTCGATCCAAAATGCATTTGAACGGGAATTTGAGCTTGGAACCGACTTTGAGTGGCATTTTTGTAATATTTTAAATGCCTTAGTATATAAGGAAGCCTAGGGCTTCCTCCCAAAGGATCTCATTCTTACATTTCTTATACTTAGAACTTTAGAGAGCATTTTAGAGATTGGATTCAGATTTCTTTTACATGTTCTT